>JAJIBD010024721.1:0-72992 GCA_021461705.1 Cryptotis parvus | reverse complement strand
CCCTCAATATGATCCTCTTCATGTCCATCCATTTGTAAGCAAATTTCATAGCTTTATTTTTCCTAACAGCTGCATAGTATTCCATTGTGTTGATATACCAAAGTTTCTTTATCGATTCCTCAGTTCTCTGGCACTCTGGTTGTTTCCAGATTCTGCGGCTATTGTGAATAGTGCTGCTATGAAAATAAAAGTGCAGATGGTGTTTCTGCTGTGTGTTTTTGGCTTCTCTTGGTATATTCCCAGGAGTGGTATGGCTGGGTCGAATGGGAGCTCAATTTCTAGTCTTTGGATGAATGCCATATTGTTTTCCAAAAAAGGCTGTACTAGTCAACATTCCCACCAACAATGGATGAGAATCCCTTTCTCCCTATATCCACGCCAGCATTTATTGTTCTTGCTCTTTTAGATATGTGAAATGGCAGTTTTTTTAAACTCTGAATTTTATAATTGTTTTTCTTTTATCAAATAGCAAAAACTTTGACCCTGAATCTTACTGCTTCACTGTCCCTAGATCTTTTTTCAAAACAACAAGCAAGGTCAAGAACTGGAGTGATCGTACAGTGGGTAGGGTGAACTCATTGCATTGCATGAGGTCCACCTGGTTCAATGCCAGGCACCACCAGGTAGTCAGTTCCCCGAGCCCACAGAGGAGATCTAAGTGCTTACTTAGGACAAATCCCTAAGAACTACTACTGAGTGTAGCTCCAAGCCCAAGAAACAAAACCAGAAAAACTCAGCAACATCAGTATTAAAACAGCAGATGTCTAGTGAATCAAAATTTTATTTCTTTGCAGTTTTTGATACTTAGAAAATGCTGTAATAAAGATATCAATTTAAAATACTTTTTCCAAGGAGAATTATTTTTGTTAACTTGAAAATTACTTTCATTTGTTTCAAAGAGTTTATAAGTGACCTGTCCTCTATGGATCATATCTGGGGTCTTCCTTTTTCCTTTTCTTTTTGTGCTTTTACCATACTATAGTGAAACTTGCATACTTTTGACAGAATTTTTGGCATAGTTTCTTTTAAGTGGAATTACCAGGTCAAATGATTTTTAACTCAGGTTCTTGAATATTATCAAAATATTTTCTATAAAGTTCATATCATTTTGCATATTCTCTAGCAAATATGTAGGACTTCATATGGGATTTGAAAATTAAAGAGGCTGGGATTTTTATTTATTAATTTTAATTTCTATTTTTTATTATACCACCGTGCGATACACAATACAAAAACATTCATGATTGGGTTTCAGTCATACATTGTTCCAGCATCCTCCCTCCACCAGTGTCCTATTCCCACCACCAATGGCCCCAAATTCACTCCCACCTCCCCAGCCTGCCTCTATAGCAGACACTTTTCCTTTTCTTCTTTCTTTCTTTCTTTTCTTTCTTTCTTTCTTTCTTTCTTTCTTTCTTTCTTTCTTTCTTTCTTTCTTTCTTTCTTTCTTTCTTTCTTTCTTTCTTTCTTTCTTTTCTTTCTTTCTTTCTTTCTTTCCTTTCCTTCCTTCCTTCCTTCTTTCTTTCCTTCCTTCTTTCTTTTCTTTCTTTCTTTCTCTCTCTCTCTCTCTCTCTTTCTTTCTTTCTTTCTTTCTTTCTTTCTCTCTCTTTCTCTCTCTTCTCTTCCTTTCTTTCTTTCTTTCTCCACCCCTCTCTCTCTCCCTCTTTCCCTCCCTCCTCCCCTTCTCTCTTCTCTTACACATTATGACTTCCATATAGACATTGAGGTTTTATCATGCAAATCCCTTTGTGTACACTCAATGTTCAGTTCTAGCCTGGTTTAATATATCCCACAATTAGTAGAACACTGGCATATATTTATATGAGGCTGATATTTTTAAGGGACAGAATAAAACCTGTGGGATGGGGAAGACTCTGTCCAGCCCCGTGATTATGTCAACCCCAGGCAGGGAAGAGACTTCCAGGACTTGGAATTCATATCTCTATGAATGGCATGTGGCAAGAAGAGCTAGGCCTGTGCCCTGGAGGGGCAAAGTTTGACAAGTACTAGTGTTTGTGAGGGGCACCATGAAGCTTGTTCTAGGGGTGCTAAGTCGGCAGGTGAGTGGAACCAACTGTGGCCCAAGTGATGCACCACTGCTGGGGTGTTGTGGAGCAGAAAGCAAGCAAAAAGGAAGGAGCAAGTCCTCTTTTTCCCAGATTTTCTCTCACTTTATACTGCCCCCTACTGTCAGAAAAAAAAAGCCAGCGGGGCCAAAAAAAAAAAAAAAAAAAAGCTGTGATTTGCAGAGTTCAACTTCATAAAGAGTATTCAGAGATAAGCCCAAGAGTTGAGACAACCAACATCTGACACATCATTAAGTTGGGTTTTTTCAAGAAATCAAGAAGGCTTCTGAGGCCAGAGACATACTACGGTGGGTAGGGTGCTTGCCTTGCACACGGCTGATGCAGGTTCAATCCCTGGCACCACCATATGATACCAAAGCCCACCAGGAGTGATCTGTGAGCACGAAGCAGAGCTTGACTTGAGCACAGTCACGTGTGTTACAAAGCCAAAATAAATAAAATGCCTCTGTACCAAAAAATATTAATAGATATATAGATTTTTAAGGTATTGTTTTTATTCTAATCTATACTTCTCTGACTCACTTTTTCACCATACTGGGCAGTGCTCAGTGCCAGGGCAAACTCCTGGCACTGTACCCAGGAATGACTCCTAGTGGGACTCAGTGGACCATAAGGGTTGCTTAGGATCAAGCCTAGGTAGCTGTGTGCAAGGTGAATGCTGTCATATCTGTACCATCACTCCAGTCCCTCTCTGATCCACTTTCCAAGCCAGGACCTTGCAGGCCATATTTCTCCTTTGTCAGGTTCCTTTTTTTTTTCTTGGTGCATGGGTGGCTATCATTGTGATTGCTTTGTTGCGCCCTGAATTGAAAAACTCTGTGCAGGAGTTTATTGAGATGATTATGAACTATCAATTGACAGTAAAGGACTTACCCAAAGGAATGTGCTATATGGAATTTTCCAATCAGGTCAAAATGTGCTTAAAGGAACACTCTGGATATGCTATGCTACTTAGTTGGAGCAGGGAAATGGGTGTGAGCAAGTGTGTGTTCTGATGCACTGAGGATGGTGGCAGTGAGCTTAAGAGGACTGTTAGTTTCTTTAGATCTGTGTCCACATCTGACCCATTCTTCCTTTCAAGTGAGGGTTAAGCTCCTGCTGATATCCCCTGGCCCTTTTGGAAAAGGAAACACAATCCCCTCACTTCTGCCTATGTCCCAACAGCCTCCATATCTGACTTTTTGCCATCTAAGCAGGGCCACATTCACACAGTCCATAACTCTGTTCACTGTTGCTTGCACCTTGAACAGTCGAAGATAGAATCAGTAAACTTGAAGACGAGCTGGAGAAAGCACTCATGCAACAACAGAAGACCAAAAGGGGCCTCAAAATAGCTCAACAGTGAGCAAGAGAACATTGGGATGAATTCAAGAGGAAAGAATCATTGGAGGCCCAGAGGGTCAGGGAGGCAACCCCAATGAGGTAGGAACAGTTAAAGACATCATGGCTGAAAAGTTCCCAGAGCTGAAGGATGTAGGCATCCAGATCCAAGAAGTCCTAAGGGCACCAGCTAAAAGAGACCCTAATAAAATGACTCCAAGACACATCCTAATCAGAATGATGAATGCTATAGAGACACAATACTGCAGCAGCAAGATCAAAGAAATAAATTTCTTTCAAGGGGCCGGAGAGATAGCCCAGTGGGTAGGGCGTTTGCCTTGCACGCGGCCTGTGCCGGCCCGGGTTCGATCCCCGGCATCCCATATGGTCCCCCGAGCATCGCCGGAAGTAATTCCTGAGTGCAGAGCCAGGAGTAACCCCTGAGCATTGCCGGGTGTGACCCAAAAAAGCAAAATAAATAAATAATTAATTAATTAATTTCAAAAGAGCATCCCTTAGATTTACAGTAACTATCAGGACAAAACCCTCTGAGCCCAAAGACAGTGGTGGGATATAGTGAAAAAAATTCAATGAAATGAATGCTTCGCCAAGAATCCTTTACTGGCTGGATTTTTATTCAAATTTGAAGGAATGATGCATAATTTCATGGATTGACAACAGCTCAGGAACTTCAGAGACTAAAAACCCAACTTTAAAAGAAGTACTGAAGAGACTACTGTAAGCCAAGACAACCCCCAAAGAACAACAAACTTATACAGAAAGATGGCACAAATTCCCATGACAATAAACATCCTCAACATCAATGGTCTAAACTTACCAATTAAGAGACACAGAGTGGCAAAATGGATTAAAAAACTGAATCCAACATTTTGTTGCCTATAAGAAACACATTTGAACAATTAAAGCAAACACAGACTCAAAGTCAAAGACTGGAAAACAATTCTTTATGCAAACAACTCCTCCAAAACAGCCAGAGTGGTCATACTAGTATCTGACAACATAGATTTCAGGTTGAAAAGGTTAGAAGGGACGGTCAAGGCCATTTCTTAATAACCAAAGGATGTGTATAACGAGGCCATTTCTTAGTAACCAAAGGATGTGTTTGCCTTGCATGCGGCCAACCCAAGTTTGATCCCCGGCATCCCATATGGTCCCCATGCAGTGCCAGGAGTAATTACTGAGCACGGAGCCAGTAGTAACCCCTGAGCATCGCTGGGTGTGACCCAAAAAAGCAAAAAAATATATATAGTAATACTCCCCAGAGCTTTAAACAAATTCAATGCAGTTCCTATCAGGATACCCATGACAGTCTTCAAAGAAATTAACCAAATACCCCTGAAATTTGAATGGAATAATAAAAACCCCCATGAATAGCTAAAGCAGTCCTTGGGAAAAAGAAGACAGGTGGTATCACTTTCCCCAACTTCAAACTCTACTACAAAGTAGTCATAATTAAAACGGCATGGTTTTTATATAGAGACAGACCTGTAGACCTATAGAAAAGAACTGAATATCCTGAAACACACTCTCAAATATACAATCACTTAATCTTCAATAAAGGCAAAAGTATTAAGTAGAGCAAAGAAAGCCTCTTCAACAAGTGGTGCTGGAAAAAATTGTGCAGCTACATGCAAAAAAAAAACTTAGACCTCCTAATGCCATGCACAAAAGTCAGATTAAAAAGGATTAAAGATCTCATCACATCAGACAAGAATCGATCAGGTAACTTTTATGTTCATAGCAGCATTATTCACAATAGCCAGAATCTGGAAACAACCAGAGTGCCCGAAAATCGATGACTGGATAAAAAAGCTTTGGTACATCTACACAATGGAATACTATGCAGCTGTTAGGAAAAATGAAGTTATAAAATTTGCCTATAAATGGATGGACATGGAGAAAATTATGTTGAGCGAAATTAGCCAGAAGGAGAGAGACAGATACAGAATGACTGCATTTATCTGCATAACATAAATATATATGTACATATTATGATACCAATATCCAAGGTCAAGTGAAACATATATCAGGAGGTCTTGTCAAATGTGGAAATTATCACAAACGTGGGAGTCAGAGGCTAGGTAAGACAGAAAATGGAACAATGTGCTAAAAATTGTCGAGGGTACTAATGCCAACCTAGAACTGAGCATTAAATAGAGGCAAAAAGATACACACGGCAACCCTTTTAATGTATGTTCTGTAATCCATAGTCTGGAGGGAAAGGAAAACAGAAAGAGAGAGAAATGGAAAGAAATAAAGAACCTGCCATGGAGGAGGGCTCGGGAGGAGGGAGGGAACTGGGGACGTTGGTGGTGGGTGATGGGCACTGGTGGCGGGATGGCTGCTGGAACACTGTATGACCAAAACCCAAATATGAACTTTTAATTGTATATCTTTGTAATTGTAAAAATAAAAAAAATTAAAAAAAAAGAATCAATCAGGTAGACCGAAGAAAACATAGGAAAATGCTCTACAACATCAAAGCTAAAGGCATCTTCAAAGACGAACCACCATTGACAAAGCAAATGGAAACAAAGATAAACAAATGAGATAATCACTGTCTATCACTATCGTCCCGTTCATCATCAATTTGCTCGAGTGGGCTCCAGTAACATCTCCATATGTCCTGTCTCATGGTAGTAGAGCCCAAGGGCATTAGCTCGCTCCAGGAACATAAAGAGCCTCAAACCATTATATGTCATGGGAATGAACCAACATAATTATTACTGGTATTTGACATATCAAATACGACACGAGTAGCTTGCCAGGCTTGCTGTTTGGGTGGCATACTCTTGTAGTCACCTCTAAATACAGCATTTATTGATGAACTGCGTGGCCGCAGAGTGGCTGCACGAGCCGGGCTGTGATAGGCTCGTCTGCTGGATGGAGTTCTGACGACAGGGAGGTCCGTATGTGGAAAATGGTGGCCCTCATGGAGTCGGGGGGGGTCGTCTGACTTATTGCGAAGCTCTGCTGGGGTGGCGGGCCAGGACTAGAACCCCGTCATCCCCTCCTGGGCACCTCGTGAGCAGCTGGGCACAGGGAGAGCCAGTAGCATCTCTGTCCCATGTCTGTGAGTCTCTGGATCTGCATACCTGGGCCAGATTGAAAAAAAAACTGCTGCAGGGTGGGTGGGTGTCGATGATCTGGGCTGTGATAGGCTCATCTGCTGGATGAAGTTTTGATGAGAAGAGGTCCGGATGTGGAAAATGGTGGCCCTCAGAGAGTGGGGGGGGGGTCGTCTGGCTTGTTGAGAGTCTCTGCTGGGCTGGCGGGCCAGCGCTAGAACCTGCCATCCCTCCCGGGTGTCTCGTGAGCACCTGGGCACAGGGTGAGCTGGTAGCAGCTCTGAGATTATATAAAACTGAGATTATATAAAAAATGAGATTATATAAAACTGAAAAGTTTCTGCACCCCAAAAGAAATGGTGACCAAGATACAGAGACAGCCCACAGATTGGGAAAGAATATTCACCCAAAGTCCATCTGATAAGGAGTTAAAATCCATTATATATCAGGCACTGGTAGAGCTTAACAAGAAAAACAAAACATGGGGAGAAAAAATGAACAGAAACTTTCAAAAAAGAAGAAATTCAATGACCGAAAGGCATATGATAAAGTTCACTTCATCATTAATTGTCGGGAAGTTGCCGGGGTCCCCGACAGTGCCGGGAAGGGAGTTTCCTTCTACCTCCGGCCTGCGAGGAATGGGTGAAGACTGAGGAATCTGATGCAGTTTTAAAATGCTTTACTTATCACAGGTTCAGGTATACAAATCAGCGATAGGAAAAACCCTGTGCTTAGGATTCCCGGCTAGAACCCCAGCCACGACGTGTAGGCCAAGATGGCGACCACCACGTATAAAGGCCCTGTAGAGAGGAGACAAAGACAAGACTCCTAAGAAGAGTGCAAGCCCCAAAAAGAGAGCCCAAAAGGAGAGAGCCCAAAAGAGAGAGAGAGAGAGAGAGAGAGAGAGAGAGAGAGAGAGAGAGAGAGAGAGAGAGAGAGAGAGAGAGAGAGGAAGCAGGCAGGCTGGTTTTATACCCCTGCAACTCAGACCTCCCACTATTATGGGAAGCAGGAAGGGTCAAATGCCCTTAGGTAATTTCTCCCAGCACCTCACCTAGGCCCTATTATATGCTAATGTTTTGAGCCAAGATCTGCCTGGAAATGCCTTTATAGGGTAGAGAAGGGGGTTTCTGAGATGGCATGTCTCTGTACCAAAAGATTAATACTAATGCCAGTTAAATATTTCTCCAAGCCTTCACAAGAGTCTCGTACTACTTCACGGTAGTTTTGTATTTTAGTTGCCTTTGAGTTATCAGGGAGCCATGCTTGCTTGCTTGGAGGCAAACAGCATTTCTCTCTGGTCTAATTACTTAGAGATCCAACGTGGCCAGGCAAATATGCTGGTAAGATCTAGCTAGTCCCACAATGATTGTGGTAGCATGAGAGAATATTTATACCAGCCAGTATAGATATACATGGTCAGATAAACTGCCACATTTAGACTACCCCCTATCTACGAAGTGACCTGCAGGAGGCAATCCAGGGCAGATGCAGAGGTTCTTAGAGGAGTCCTGCAACAATTAATGATCAGGGAGATGCAAATCAAAACTACAATGAGGTATCATCTCACACCACAGAGACTGGCACACATCCAAAAAGAGCAAGAACAACCAGTGCTGGTGTGGATGTGGGGAGGAAAGGAACTCTCATCCACTGTTGGTGGGAGTGCTGACTGGTCCAGCCCTTTTGGTAGACAATATGGACACTCCTCCAAAAAACTAGATATTGAGCTCCCACTTGACCCTCTCCTAGGAATATACCCTAGAGACCAAAAACACACAGCAGAAACACTAGCTGCACTTCTATATTCTTTGCAGCTCTATTCACGATAGCCAGAATCTGGAAACAATCTAAATGCCTGGAGAACAGAAGACTGGCTAAAGAAACTATGGTATATCTACACAATGGAATACTATGCAGCTGCTAGAAAAGACGAAGTCATGAAATTTCCAGCAAATGGCTGGACATGGAGATTATTAGTGAGAAGGAAAAGATCAGATATATATATAATGACTGCATTCATTAATGGGAATAAACATATACCAGTGTTCTACTAATTGTGGGAAATGACAATGCCAGACTAAAACTCAGCATTGAATATACACAAAGAGATTTACATGATAAACCCTAATGTCTTTAGTGTGAGCTACAATATGCAAGAGAAGAGAGAGACACAGAGAGAGAGGGAGAGCATATGGGGGTAGGAAAAGTGCCTGCTATAGAGGCAGGCTGGGGTAGGTGGGAAGGAATGTGGGGACATTGGTGGTGGGAATAGGGCATTGGTGGAGGTACAGGTGCTGGAACACTGTATGACTGAAATCCAATTATGAATATCTTTGTAATTGTATATCTCACGGTGGTATATTAAATTTTTTTAAAAGATGGACATGGAGAGTATTATCTGAGCAAAATTTGTCAGAAGGATAAGGACAGATATAGAATGATTGCATTCATTTGTGGAATATAATAATAGTATGAGACTACTAGGCCAAGCAAAATGAGCCAGGAGAACTTGTCAAGGGTTGGAATCTATCACAAATGCATGGGGTTTAGGAGATAGATAAGACAGAGAAGGGAGCAGTTTGACAGTAATAGTTTATTTTATTAATAGTTTATATATTATTATTATTGAGAGCATTAAAGGTGAAATTTAAACAAAGCATGTGTAGTGTGTGGTACATTCCTTTTTTTCAGCAGTTCATCAATAAATGCTCAAGATCAGAGGTGACTACAAGAGTATGACGCCCACACGGCAGGGACAAGCTACTCGTGTAGTATTTGATATGCCAAATACCAGTAACAATTATAGTCCTCATTCCCATGACCTGATGGAATGTTTTGAGGCTCTTTATGTTCCTGGAGCAAGCAGATGCCCTTGGGCTCTACTAGCATGAGACAGGACATATGGAGATGTTACTGGTGCCCGCTCAAGAAAATCGATTATGAATGGGAAGACAGTGACACAGTGATATTATTATTATTAATAATAGACAATGATAGTGGATGATAGTGGAAATAGTACCACTAGACTAGAAATGAGTATTGAAAATAGGCAAAGGGATATACATGATAACCCTTTAGGGTCTGTATTGCAAACCACAATGCACAAAGGAGAGACTGAAAGAGAGAGAGAGAGAGGGGGAGAGAGAGAGAACCCAATCATAAACAGATTTGTGATGTCTATTGCATGGTGATTCAATTAAAAAATCTCAATAGAATGTCTGAGGCACAGAATAACAGCAGTTGAGAAAGAAGATCATGAGCATCAAGATGAAATGCAGGAAACCTTGAAAAACTACAGAAGATGGAACAAGTCTAAAAATGAATACACAGCACACCAGAGTGTTGGGGGCTTTTTGGGGTCCCCATCATGATTGGGGTCCCTAGGTTTCCCTGGTCATGTTCAGGGTTGGCAACTGTCCCCTCTGGTTGATGAACAAAGAACCACTAGCACAGTTTAGAAAATCCAAGGCTTTACTTCACACACTTTACTCCACATCAACTGCCACACACATACTCTCCAACTCCACACCAACCGACCAACGTACATTCTCTCCGACCCTCAAATTCCAAGAAATAAATCTTATGCAGAGGCTGGGCGTCAAGGCATAACCAAAGGCATATGCTTATTCCTCAAACAATGAGGTAGAATCCAGCTTCCTCTAATCATTGCAAAATTCCCAGGGGACCATGTCCCTGCTTCCCAAGGCTATTGAGGTACTAAGGAAGAGCATTGCTCTCTCTCTCCTAGGCTAGTAATCATTTCAATATTTCTAGTCATCTTGTATAAACACAGTAAAAAGAGACAGGCACATATACTATACTCAAGACTAAATATATCAGGAATCTTTCTTGGGGAGATCTTGTCATATGAGCCAGACTATGCTTTCCCTTGCAAACTGATTATTTTCAATCCCTCTCAGGGTCCTATCTCCAACAACAACAGTCTTAAGTGCTCTGCTATGGCTTCAAGGCAGTTAATGGCATACCTAAGGGCATAATAAAGATGTTCTGACCTTGCTCTAAACTTTGGGTCAGAGCAGGACTTACTCTATAATTGTCCCATATTGAGGGCAAGGCATCTCCTGATACCATCCAGTCCCTCATAGGGACCCCTGAGGAAGTGAAGAAGTAGAGTCATATATACATACATATATATATATACATATACATATATATATGTATGTAGAGTCATATATACATACATATATATATCATATATATATATATATATGTGTATATATGACTCTATCTTCACTATTATATCTTCACTATGTATATATATATGTATATATGACTCTACTTCACTTCCTATATATGTATACATATGTATGTATATGTATATACATACATATATGTATGTATATGTATGTATATGCATATGCATATGTATATGTATATATATATGTATATGTATATGTATATGTATATATAATGCAAATAAATGAAGTCATTCTATATCTTTTTCCTTCTGGCTAATTTCACTCAACATGGCCCTCTCCATGTCCATTTATTTATAGGCAAATGTCATAACTTCACTTTTCCTAACAGCTGCATAGTATTCCATTGTGTATATGTAGATGTACCAAATTTTCTTTACTCAGTCATCAGTTCTGGGCACTCTGGTTGTTTCCAGATTCTGGCTATTGTGAATAGTGCTTCTATTCCCTTTCTTCTCTTTCCTTATTTGTATATAGGAAAGACACTGACTTTTGGGTATTGATTTTGTACCCTGCCACTCTACTATAAGTATATATTGTTTCTATGAACTTTTTTTAGGTAGAGTTTAGGGTTCTCTAGGTATATCATGTCATCTGCAAATAGTGATAGTTTGACTTCTTCCTTGCCTATCTGGATGCACTTAATTTCCTTTTCTTCTCTGATTGCTATGGCAAGTACTTCCAGTACTATATTGAATAAAAGTGGTGAGAGTGGGCAACCTTGTCTTGTCCCTGATTTTAGGGGGAAGGCTTTCAATTTTTCCCCATTGAGAATGATACTCTCTGAGGGCTTTTGGTAGAATGTTTTGACTATATTGAGGAAGGTTCCTTCAAGTCCTATTTTCTGGAGAGTTTTAATCATGAACGGGTGTTGGATCTTGCAAATGCTTTCTCTGCATCTATTGATATGATAATATGGTTTTTTTTTTTTCTCTTATTGATATGATGTATTATGTTGACTGACTTGTGAATGTTGAACCATCCATGCATTCCAGGGATGAGTCCTACTTGGTCATGATGTATAATCTTTTGGATGAGACTTTGGATTCTGTTTGCTAGTATTTTGTTGAAGATCTTAGCATCTGTGTTCATCAGGGAGTTTAGTCTGTAGTTTCTTTTTTTTTTTGCGTTGTCTCAGCCTGCTTTGGGTATCAGGGTGATATGTGCCTCATAGAAGCTATTTGGGAGTGTTTCTGTTTTATCCATTTCCTGGAAGAGCTTGAAAAGGACTGGCAGTAGGTCCTTCTTAAAAGTTTGGAAGAATTCACTAGTAAATCCATCTGGACCTGGGATTTTGTGTTTTTGGCAGACTTTTAATTACTGTTTCAATTTCCTCAATGGTGATAGGCTTATTCAGGTATTGCAGGTCTTGTTTCAGTTGTGGGAGGTACTTCAGGAATTTACCATTTCTTCTAGGTTCTCATGGTTCATGGCATACAGACTCTCAAAGTAATCTCTGATCTTTTGGATTTCTGTGGTTTCTGTTGTGATGTACCTCTTCATTCCTGATTCTGTTTCTTTGGGTTCTTGCTTTCCCTGTCCTTACAAGTCTTGCCAATGGTTTGTCAATCTTGTTTATTTTGTCTAAGAACCAGCTCTTGGTTTCATTAATCTTTTGGATTGTGTTTTGGGTTTTCAGCTCATTGATTTCCTCTCTAAAGTTTTATTATTTCCTTTTTTCTGCCTGGGTTGGGCTCCTTTTGTTGGTCTTTTTCTAATGTCTTCAGCTCTGTAGTCAGGTTATTTATGTGGGCCCTTTCTTGTTTCCTGATGAATGCTTGCAGAGCTATGAACTTTCCACTTAACACTGCTTTCGCTGTGTCCCACAAGTTCTGATAGTTGTCTTCATTTTCATTTGTTTCCAGGAATCTTTGGATTTCCTGTTTGATTTCTTCTATGACCCACTGGTTGTTCAACAGTGAGCTGTCCAGTTTCCAGGTGTTTGGTTTGCTACCCTGTTTCTGTGTGTGGTTAACTTCCATTTTCAGTGCATCATGGTCTGAAAAGATAGTTGACACAATTTCTATCTTTTTTATTTTATTGAGGTATGCTTTGTGGCTCAGCATGTGGTCTATCTTGGAGAACGCTCCATGTACACTGGAGAAAAATGTGCATTCAGCTTTTTTGGAATGAAAAGCCCTGTATATATCAACCAACTCTCTTTTTTCCATTTCTTCCTTCAGGGTTAGTATTTCCTACACCCTCTTGGTTTGTAGCTCACTGTTCCCATGTCTTGCTGCAGTGCTCATAGTCTTTGTAGTAGTGCTTTCTGGGGTCACACACTTTAGTCATAGTGCTCAAATATACCTAGTTGTGGACTGGAAATCTCACACTTTATTCTGAAAAGGGGTAAGGGGTTCCGAGACAGCATAGGTGCAGTAACTATGCTGGATGCATGTGGGTGGCATCAGGGATCAAACTTGCAAACTCATGCTTGCAAGGCAGTCTCTTTGCCAATAGGTTCCCTTCACTGCACTTTCATCCAAGGTTACGTTTGTTTTGAAATTCTTTTTCTTCTTTAGTTGCCAGAATCTACTGTCATTAGTCTTGCTCAAATATTCCCTCCTGGGGTGGGTAGGAGGGATTGTGAAGGGAGTTGCTGCTATCTGGAATCTACTATCCCCCCCAATTCTCCATTCCAAATAACTGCCCTCCTGTGCCAATATTCATAGTCAATATCTTTAAATCTTTCACAAAACTTAACCGTTGTCTTAACCGGATTGACACCCACCCTGCAGCAGTTTCTTTTTCAATCTGGCCCAGGTATGCTGATCCAGAGTGCTCTCCCTGTGCCCAGCCACTCATGAGGCGCCCAGGAGGCATGGCGGGTTCTACCCCTGGCCCGCCACCCCAGCAGAGCCTCACAACAAGCCAGATGACCCCTCCACTCCATGGGGACTGCCATTTTCCACATCTGGACTTCCCTCTCATCAGAACTCCACCCAGCAGACCAGCCTATCACAGCCCGGCTCGCGCTGCCGCTTGCGGCTGTGCGGTTCATCAATAAATGCTTTATTTAGAGGTGACTACAAGAGTATGCCACCCACATGGCAAGCTGCGTGTGTCATATTTGATATGCCAATTACTAGTAACAATTATATTAGGTCATTCCCATGACCTAATATAATGATTTGAGGCTCTTTATGATCCTGGAGTAAGCAGATGCCCTTGGTCTCTACTAGCATAAGACAGGACATACGGAGTTATTACTGGTGCCCGCTCTAGCAAATAGATGATGAACGGGAATATAGTGATAGTGATAGTGAAGAAATCATTTTCATTCATCTTTGTGCCAAATGAAATAAAGAGCTATGATATCTTATATGTATCTATCTAAATACATATATATCATAGGGCCATAGTAAGTGCTAGTTCCAAACAATGTCTTAGGCATTATATATATTAGATATATGTTATATGTAATATGTAATATCACTTCACTTGTGCCACTTAAATTTCCCATTGTTCATTGATTTGCTCGAGCGGGTGCAAGTAACGTCTCCATTCGTTGGTAATGAGGTCCATCATTGTTACTGTTTTTGGCATATCGAATACACCACGGGTAGCTTGCCAGACTCTGCTGTAGCTCTGGGTTCATAATATTATGTATGTATATACTATGAAAATACTCAGGAGTAAAAGGATTTCTCAGATTGGGCAACTTAAACAGAAGAGAAGAAAATGGCAAAACACTGAGAACTGTGGCAAAAGTAATTGGCATGTCTGTCCCATCATGCATTCTCTCCTTCTTCCTTTCTAAACTAGAGCTGAAGTGCTCAGAACTCCTGCAGCTATCGTAGCCACAATAGCAGCAGAGAAAAATCAAGAAGGAAAACAAATAACAATACAAATCTTCTGACCGGGCCCCCCAATATTTATGTATCCCCTGATATTCTGTATTTAAAAGTAAAACTAGTATGTGTTTTACTAAAAACTGCTAGTTTGGAGTTTATGCCACTTGCATCTGAAAGTAATCACAAATGATACATATGAAGGTGAATCCACAGAATCCCGGCTGTCAGATAATCTGGGGACCCTGCATGGTAAAAAGTAAAAAAACAAACTAGCATTTAGGTTTAAGGAATCTTTGGAAGATTTGGAAATCGCATTTTGGCTATTTGTTCTAGGAGATGTCTCAGGAGTCTGCAGTGTCTCGAAGTGCCAGAGGCTTCCAATGCATTTAGTTTCCATGTTTCCTTGGATGTCATGTTTGGGTACAGGAAAGAGAACACTTACCTGCAAGCTGTCCATGCCGTCCTGGAGTGAAAGTGTCAGGATAAGGCACTGGATGGAGAATGGAAGATCTATGGGAGTAACTATCTCACTGACTCTGGTTTCCAGATATGATGCTGGGTCTCCATCAGGGTCACTGCATTTTTCCTCTGGATTGTGCCTTGGGTGTTCAAGGTCCACAGATATCTGACCTTCTGTGTCTCTGCTGGCCCCAGGGAATTTCAGGTTCACTCTGAACAAGGTCGAGAACAGTGGCAAAAGCAATTGGCATGTCACTTTCCTATAGGCAGACCTCCCAGTGACAGTATCCAGGGGGACTTTGCCAGACACAGAAAGGAGAGAGAAAAGGTGAGGAGAGAGGTAAATGGGATAGGGGTGAAAAGGAGATTGAGGGCCCAAGGAATAGTACAGCAGGTCGGACATTTGCCTTGCAGGCACCTGATACGAGTCGATCCACAACAGTCCAAACTGTCCCCTGAGCACTGTCAGGAATAATTCCTGATCACAGAGCCAAGAGTAACCTCTGGACATCACTGGTATCACTTGTCTTCCTGTTGTTCAACGATTTGCTCGAGCGGGCACCAGTAACATCTCCATATGCCCTGTTCCGTGCTAGTGTAGACCAAGGGCATCTGCTCGCTCCAGGAACACAAAGAGCCTCAGACCATTCCTTCAGGTCATAGGAATGAGGCCTATAATTGACACACGGAGCAGAGCTGCTACCGGCTCTCCCTGTGCTCAGCTGATCATGAGGTGCCCAGGAGGGAAGGCGAGTTCTAGCCCTGGCTCACCATCCCAATAGAGCCTCACGAGAAGACAGAGGAACCCCACACCACAAGGGCCGACATTTTCAACATGTCTCTCCACCCAAGAGAAAAGCCGATCTCAAGTCCTGCTCATCAGAGTCCTACCCTAGAGAGTCCCACCCTATACCCTATTTTAAGCTCAGGTATGCTTGATCCAGAAACTCAGACACACGGGCAGAGCTCCTACCGGCTCTCCTATACTCAGCTGATCATGAGGCGCCTGGGAAGGAAGATGAGCTCTAGCCTTGGCCTGCCATCCCAACAGAGCCTCGCAAGAAGCCAGAAGAAGCCCCACACCATGAGGGCAGTCATTTTCAACGTCCGGACTCCACAGCTCATCAGAGCTCCACCCAAGAGAACATTACTGGTATGGCACCAAAATAAAACAAAGAGGGCTTAGCGTTATGCAGACAAGCAAGGCAAGGGGGGTGGGGGAGGAGGAAAGAGGAGCACACTGGGGGCCACAGTTGATACAGAATAGTGCCCACTGCTGTCCCCCCCCCCCCTCCCCTCTCAGATGGCCTAGAATAGTCATTCCTTATCAGAGCTTTTCTTTCCTCTCTGAGCCCTTCTGTCCTTAGACCTTCCTTCTGAGTCAGACTCTCCAAAGTAAAGCATAACAAAACAACTAAAATTTACTATAACTGATGGTTCTTCCTGCCAAAGGCATTCCATCCCGTTAAACTTTTTGAATCATTAGAACTATCTGAGCAGACTAAAATTTCAGTTATGTAAACCAAAGTGATGGTTAAAACACCAGCCAATAGATACTCTGCTTCCCACAAAAATAGCCAAACACACCTAACAGAATTAAGAAGGGAAAGGGTAAAGATGACATGATGTCCCAAACAAACAGTTCTGAATCATTTCCAAAGGATGAAAGGACACCTGGACCGCAAAGCCATGACTAAGGATCAGCTTATGTAATTTTAAAATCACACAGCACGAACTCTGGTTAACCATTACACTAAAAATCTCACTACCACCTGTTTGTGGGTAGAAGTGAGGAAGGGAAAGAGGCAGAAATGTCTTCTTCCTTATTTACCCAAAACACTTAGTAGAGCCTACATAGCCTAGTGGGCCTTTGTCTGCTTCTACCTATCTCTTTGCTATGCCCAGCACAGGAGTCCTCGAGTTGGGGACCTCTGTACATGCAGGCCCTGTTCGAATGCCCTTCCCGGTGCTCCTCACTTCACAAGTCACTGTTCAAGCATCACCCGCTTCAACATCCATCCCATCCCGGCAGCAGTTCCAGGGCTGGGAGACAGCTCAAAGAGCTGTAAACAGGCCCCAGGCGCTAAACTCCCAGCCCTTTTTGGGGGGTCCTCAGAGCAGCTCCTATGTCCCCTAAGCACTGCTTGGGAGACCAAAACAAAATGACTTCTGCTACTCTCTCCTCACTTGTCTACTACTTTTTTCATACCAGTGCTTCTCACTGCCTGACATTTATCTCTACGCTGCTTTGCTGTATCCACGCCAGCTCGCACCAGGTTGTTTCTGTGCTCTGGGCACCCTCAAGAATGCTGGGTCACAAAACATGTCTCCATAAAATCAGGATGATAAAAATTGTATCAGCAATCATCTTAGATTATAATACTTTAAAAATGAAAAGTACTCAAAAACAGTAAAGGGGGAAAATAAAACATTTGGAAATTAGACAAACATTAAGTTTTTTCTGAATAATTAAATCAAGCACTGCCTGATTCTCTAAAAGCTCTAACAATAGAAGGTTCTAGAGTCAAAAGCATGGAGGAGGAAAAAGAAATTTGCTCTTTCGTGTTCTTGTCAGCATTATGACAGAAACAATTCATTCTGGCAGGGAAGAACAGACTTCAGCAGGTGAGATCTCCAGATAGCAGATTCCCACTGTAAGAGCAGCCTGATTTTGGCCCGTTAGGGAGACAGCACCAAATAATGGTATACCTGGCTTGAGTCTCAGACATTTCTCTCTAAACAGTTAATTCTATCCCTTCCCCATTTTTCCCTTAGCCTCAAAGAGATACTGGGTCCTTCCTGTAGTTACTTCCTCTGTAGATACTCCCTGGTCTTTGCCCTTACAGTTCCTGCTCACTTTTCTGACTTCTGGCTATGAATTTACAATTGTGGTTTATTTCATGGTTAGACTGTTACCTCAGCCTCCACCAATACCAGAAGTCTCTAAACAAAACACAGCATCCATTCATGACTTTTCTGTGTGTGGGCCACATACAGGCCTGCTCTCAGGATATGCCTAGCTCTGTGCTTGGAGGTTGTTCCTAGCAGTACACGGAGTACCATAAAGTGCCAGGGACGAAAACTGAGCCTCCCCATGCCAAGATGCATTCGGCTCATTGCCCTTTATCTTTAGCCATGATAACCTCTTTTTTTTCTAAAGTATTCAATAAGACCAGAGAGATAGCTCAAATGAATAAGCACATGCATTGCATGTGGGAGGCCTGGGTTCAATATCCAGCACCTCATGTTTCCCTGAGTATCACTGGGAGTAGTCCCTACACACCAAGGAGTAGCTCAACAAAATAAAACAACAGCAGTCAATAAATAATTGGTAGACAACTTTAATGTGACTTAAAATTATACAAAGCTCAAAACTGAGCATCAGCAAGAAAAACAAATGTATACCCATGAAAATTAGGAAGAACACAGAGCCTTAATATTTCCACTATTTACATTTAAGTGAAATAATTTAAATTTAAAATAAATGAATTTGAGTGTACTTAAAGTAGCAGCTATGTAACTGAAAAGAGAAAACAATGAAGTCGTATGACTTGAAGGAATAACAGAGATAAAGGCAGCCTGGTTTTAAATATATGCCTGGAAAATACAACAAACAATAACATAGTTTAATGATTAAAATAAAAAGATCAATATTCTTCATATGCATACACTCCCCAACAGAAAAGAAAATTAAATAGTCCATTTATATTACAAAAAAAAAAAAAGTTTAGGCATAAATTTACAAAGTGAAGTGCAAAACCTGTATAAGAAAAAGTTCTAAAATAAAGAAAAAAGTTCTAAACTTTGCTAAAGCCTGTATAATTAAGAGTATAGTATTAGAGTGTATAAAAGATACAGAAACTAGATGAGATTTGAAAATTGAGACAGTGCACTTGGGAATTCAACATTTAAAAAGGTGGATCATGTTGAGTGAAATTAGTCAGAAGAAAAGAGATATAGAATGACTACATTTATTTGCATGACACACACACACACACACACACACACACACACACACACACACACACACATTATGACACCAAAAATCCAGTGTCAGGCGAAATGTGGATCAGCAGGTCTTACCAAAAGTGGAAATTACCGCAAAGGTGTGGGAGTCAGAGGTTAGGTAAGACAGAGAAGGGAACATGTGTGAATAAATATTGAAAGGGTTAATACCAACCTAGAACTGAGCATTAAATACAGGCAAAAAAAATGCACATGATGGCCTCTAAGTGTGTGTAGTGCAACCCACAATGTGTAAGAGAAGGAAAAGAGAAAGAGGGAGAGAGAAAAGAGATAAAGAACCTGCCATTTAGGCAGGCTATGGGAGGGGGGGAGGGAATTGGGGACATTGGTGGCGGGAAATGGGCACTGGAGGAGGGCGGGGTGTTGGAACACTATGTGACCGAAACCTCTAAACATGAACAATGTTGTAATTGTATATCTCACGGTGGTATAATAAAATGTTTAATAAAAAAATAACATTCAAGCAAAAAAAATAAAAGGTGGTATGTCAAACTAGACATAGAAAATACCAACTGTTAAAAAGTTTTTTAAATTTCTGGGTCACAACTGGCAATGCTCAGGAATTACTCTTGGCAGTGCTGGGGGATTATATGGGATGCCAGAGATTGCCCAAGTCGGCCGCATGTAAGGCACCTTCCCCGCTGTACTATCTCTCAGGTCTTGAAAATACCAACTTTTTAATTAACAGAAGGGGCAGTCATTGGAGAAAGGCAAAAACTACACTTGTAACACACCAAAAATACAACAAACTCCATGTGAATCAGAAATGTAAATGTAAAGGCAAAATTAAACCATCATTAAATTTTTCTATAACCTGGGAGTAGAAAACCTGTTTCTTACTGTCATCAAATTCCTAAACAGTAAAAAGAAATGGTTGATGAATTTTATAATATCAAATGAAAAATAAGAGGTGGAGGTTGTGGGAGGGAAACTGGAGACACTAGTGGTAGAAAATGTACTCTGGTAAAGGGATGGGTATTGGAAGATTTTATGACTGGAACTCAATCATGAACAACTTTGTAACTGTTAATCTCATAGTGACTCAATTAAAAAAAAATTTAATAAGGGGCCAGAGTGATAGTACAACAGGTAGGGCTTTTGCCTTGCATGCAGCCGACCCAGGTTTGATCCCCTGGCATCCCACATGGTGCCGAGTACTGTCAGGAGTAATTCCTGAATGCAGAGCCAGGAGTAACCCCCGTAGCCAGGTGTGACCCCCAAAACCAAAAATAAAATAAAATATTTAATAAGAATGAAATGAAAAATAAATTGGGAATCAAAAGGAAAAAAGACATCTTTCACAGAAAAGTAAGAGGGAAGAAAGGAAAAATAATAGAAACAAAAATACCAGAGAATGACTGTGGTCTTAAAGTTAAATACACAAAATGGAATGAAAAAAGTGAATAAGGGTACCAAGGTACCAAGGACGAAACTACTGTGCACACTGTTCCTTTTAATAAGGCCAGTAAGCTGTGGACAGAGAGATAACATAGTGGGTTGTACATGACCAACCTAAGGTTTGATCCCCAGCACCCCATACGATCCCCCTAGCACCAAAAGGAGTGATCCCTGAGTGCACGCCAGGAATAAACTCTGAACCACTGCCAAACCTTCCTCCAATAAACAAACAAAAACCCCTAAATTAAGCTAAAAACCTTACAAACCAACTAGGTTACATTTAACCAATATCTATATTTATTTTAATAGTAAATTCTGAGGGATACTATATTCCTACAACAGTTTCTCAAAGTTTTGTTTTAGGACAATCTGCCACAGAATTTCCTGAAGCTACCTAACTTTTCAACAAATGTGAAAATGCAGGTTTTGCAGGGCTAGCCACAATGTGTAAAATACACATTGTGTATTTTACAGAGAGATGCAGAGACAGAGAGAGAGACAGAGAGAGAAAGAGAGGAAACTGGGGTACCTGCTATTAAGGCAGCATGGGGGTGGGCAGGAGGGGGTGGGGGTACATTGGTGGTGGAAATGGGGCACTGGTGGAGGGATGGGTGCTGGTATACTGTATTACCAAGAACCAATTATGATCACCTTTGTAATTGTATGTTTCACTGTGGTATAATAAAAAATTTAAAAAAAAAAAAGAAAATGCAGGTTTGTCAGATATTATCTAAGAAAGCTCTTTCATCTAGGCAGAACAGAATTCGACCACTCATTTGAATATAGTAAGGTATATTCACTGATCTCAAATATGAAGAGAATTTATTGCTTTCTTATTGAAATATAGGAGATTTTTAAAGTTAACTTTAAAGGGCCTGAAAGGCACCCAGGAATGTAGATCAGCAGTAGGGCACTTGCCTTGCATAAGCAAAACCCCGGGTTCAAACCCTAGCAGCCCCCTGCTCCCCCAAAAAATGGGAGGATTTAAAAGATGTTCCCCCTCTGTCACGTCATCAAATTACACATAAAAGAATAACCTAGCAAGTAGTAGGAAAGTAGGAAAGAGTGAGAAAGTTGCGAGGAGGTGTCTTTAAATTGTACAGATACTCACATGTATTGAATGGTTGAAAAAAAGCAAACACAAGATAATTAAGTATATAAGAGAACCAATGCAGAAGTATTTAAGATATGCTTTATTTGGTTAAAAAGTTAATCACTATTGTTTAAAGGCTATTAAGCTGAAAAAGGTTTAATAGAGAAGGATGATAAGTTACAAGATAACTTAATGATTTTGTTTCTATTATAAAAATAGGTATTTTATACATATTTCTCTCAACACAAGAATGCATAAGTCAATACTCCAAGAAAAGTAGAAAACCAACATTTCACTTCCCATGTCATCATACTGTTCCTGATTACATCCCTGTTTGATGTCAGATGATTTGAGAATTCAGAAAAACCAGAATCCAAAAAATTTGTTTCATCTTCTCAATTTGCTGCAAAGTAGAAAACAGGGAAGATTAACAACAATCCAAAACTAATGTTTTCTTTTTCTCTGAAACATGGGGAAGAAAACTCTGCACCATACTGATAGAAAGCATTTTTCTCAAACTTGAGTCTTTGTCATCTACTTGAAATGCTCTATAACAGTGAGAAACAGAAGATTTAAAGAAAAATTAAATTTGGAGAAACATTGCAGGCTCTTCCTAGAGCACCAGCCTTGCAAGCTTAAGGTCATGAATTCGAATCCATTGTGCACATGTGCCCAGTTGATTCTAGAAGCTTTGTCCTTTGACCTGGTTGGTGCTTCAATTATTTTCCTGCTGTACTATAGCCGGATGTTCATGAATGCCTCAAAAGTAGGCGTTAACCTCCAGAGAGCATTATACTGAAGATAGGTAGGAAGTAGACTGCTGGTGGGTGCCACAGCGACCTCTGGCTAACAACACGGCTGAAAATGTGAACACACCACAGTCAGGCACGTGTGCAACAGCCTGGCATGTGCACAGCTGACCACTCCCCTTCCTACACCTCCTTACAACTGTAACAATATGAATAGCAATATCACAGAGGGAAAAGGGAGAAAGGGGAAAGGGAAAATCAATATGAAAAATTAGTCACTGTATACTTTACACTTTGCAAATTTTATTACCTTCAAAGTTAAAATACATGATTATGCACTATCTAAAAATAATCCAGTTAATGCTTAAATACTGACTACTAAGTTACACTGATCTCCCAAGTTTCCAGTGTGCTCCTTTCTGTTCACATTCTTCTTGTCCCCCAAGAAATTCAACTATACTGAATTATGTTACTCACTTTCTTGTTGTGCAAGAAAGATAATACAGCATGTTGGGTGTTTGCTTGTGCATGATGGACCTGGGTTCAATCTCCTGCATCCCATATGGTCCCCTGAGCAATACCAGAGGTGATTTATGAGTGCAAAGTCAGTAAGCCCTGAGCATTGTCAGGTGTGACCCCAAAACTAACTAATGAAATAAAAAATCACTCCCCTGTTTCTCTATATTACCATCTATATTTTGCACTCCTAAAAAGTGTATTACTTGCTTTATATTTACACTTGCCCTTTATATCACTTCGTTTGACCTTTATGTGATGCAAGGATTCTAACCAGGGCTGCCCACATGCAAGGAAAGTGCCTTTACGACTGTACTGTTTTTCTGACCCCTGCAATGCTTTTATTTACTGTGAGCTAGCTGTTTATTTTCCTTGGATATAAGTTGAAGGAAGGTGCTTCTAGAAAATACTTGCATTTGCTTCTGGCAGACAACAGGGGGCACTACAACACACGAACTAATCTGCTTAAACCTGATGTTTTCTAGAATTTCTAAATACTATGAATTTTAGCTGCAATGCATGTTGGCTTGATTTTGGTTTAAAATTCTCAGATATTTTTTAATCCTCAATTCAATGTCAGTTAACTTCTGGGGCTTAAAAAAATGGTGGGAAGGTTATTTTCAGTTTGCTCCTTTTCTGAGAAAGCTCAACTTTATCGAAAGAGACTTATGGCTAAACTGTTCACTTGCTCTAACCCTAGAGTGGCTTCTCCCCCTGCCCCATAAAGCTGAGAATCTGATGCTTAGATTTACCTAGTTGGGTAAATTCCTTCTGGCAGAGCCAGCTTCAGGCCCACTTACCTCTTCATGCTGCTATTCTTAGTCATACCTCTTAAGAAGCTCACATTGCTTTGTTTTACCTTGTATTGCATCATTTTAATACATATTGTAGTAATAGCACTGACCCAGTGCTTCTAGAACATCATGTGCAAAAGAAGTTTTTTGGATGAGATGCATACACATGGTTCCACATTTAAAAGGTTAAATGGTTAAAAGAATAGACATCTTTCCCAGCTCTGTACTTTTTTTTTTTGCATCTCTCTTTAAAAAGGAAAACAGCTTGTTGAGTATGATTTACAGATCAAAGAATGCATCCATTTAATGTTTATACAATGGTTTGTAAAATTTTGAGAACATCAACACCATTTTAGAAAGCTTACATCACCTGCAAAAAACTTCCCTCACTCTAGACAACCACTAATGTAATTGCTGCCTATTCTGGCCCTTCCATAAACATGCGACCGTGAGATGTGTGTGTGGTCTTTGTGCCTGACTACTTTCAATTAATAATGCTCACATTATGTTAACATTTTACAAGACTTATTTGTGCTATATTACCTTACCAGCTCTCCCTGCTTCAATCATATAATCACTACATGAAGAATGGTTCAGGCACAAATTAACTAGAGACCAGCATCCTGTCCTGATGTTCTATGCCTGAGTGTCTTACTAGCTTCTGAAGTTAACAGTTGGAAAGCATACTTTTAGTAGGATTTTACTATCAACTTTTCATTTGTTTAAAGAATAAGTATTTCTAATTTTTCTTTTTTTGAAATTTAGGTAGTAAGGTCTATTTAGGTAGACATGGGCAGAGCTGCTACTGGCTCTCACTGTGCCCAGCCGCTCATGAGGTGCCCGGGAGGGATGGCAAGTTCTAGCCGTGGCCCGCCACCCCAGCAGAGCCTCACAACAAGCCAGACGACCCCCCCCACTCCATGAGGACCTCCATTTTCCACATCCGAACTTCCCCTCGTCAGAACTCCACTCAGCAAACCAGCCTATCACTGCACGGTTCATCAATAAATGCTGGATTTTGAGATGACTACAAGAGTATGCTACCCGCATGGCAGAGCCTGGCAAGCTACCCGTGTCGTATTTGATATGCCAGATACCAGCAACAATTATAGACCTCATTCCCATGACCTGATGGAATGGTTTGAGGCTCTTTATGTTCCTGGAGCAAGCAGGTGCCCTTGGGCTCTACTTGCATGAGACAGGTCATATGGAGATGTTACTGGTGCCCGCTCGAGCAAATCGAAGATGAATGGGAAGACAGTGATACAGTGATACAGGTAGTATGGTTACAATAGTTAACTTTCAAGTTACTGCACTTCACCACCACCAAAGGTCCAAGCCCATCCACAACAGTCCTGTCAAATCTAATCCACCTCTTCCTTCTTCCACACCCATCCCCTCTCCCACTGCTTGATAATCTATCTTGAAATCAAAGACCAAGAACATGTCCTCATTTGTTGATCGATACCTTGTTTTACTTCTCTACACTACAGATGAACAATATATAATCTGGCATTTCTCCTCCCTCTGATTTACTTCAATTCACACACCAGATCCATACAAACTGCATGACTTCATCTTTTCTTACAGCTACACAGTATTCCATTCTGTATATGTGTGCATACTACACATTTTTTAAATCCATTCATTTGTCATTGAACATTTGGACTATTTACATATCTTGTCGTGAGCTGTATTACGGATTCACCACCAGGATCTCACCATTCTACAAAGAAGTGATAATTAATGTGAAAAGAGGGGTTCAACAGGGTGATACCATTTCACCAAAACTCTTCAGCGCCACCCTCGAGAACATCATGCAACAATTAGAATGGGAAGGAATGGGAATGAAGATAGATGGTCGACAACTACACCAACTCCGCTTCACTGATGACATCGTTCTAATAACACCAAACATTAGCCAAGCGGCACAAATGCTGGCTGACTTCGACCGAGAATGTGGGAAGATAGGTCTACAGCTGAATCTAAAGAAAACTATGTTTATGAAGAATGAACTAGTTTCCAGAGGCCCCATTCACTCTCAATGGAACAAACATCTCTGAATGCAGCAGTTATCTGTACCTAGGTAGAGAAATCAACATGATGAACGACCTAAAACCTGAGCTGCGCAGGAGGAAGAGAGCGGCATGGAATGCCTTCAAAGGCATCGAAGAAATAGCTAAAAGGACAAAGAACCTCCGGCTCCGGGCACATCTCTTGGACTCCACCGTTCTCCCTGCATTAACATACGCCTCAGAGACCTGGGCCCTATGAAAGCAGGATGAGAATGCTATTCAGGTCTTCCAGAGAGGAAATGAAAGAGCTATGCTTGGAATATCACGCCTCACTCAAGTGAGAGAAGGAATCCGGAGTTCTGACCTCCGTCGCTATTCCAGAATCAGGGATGCTGTCTCGTTTGCCAAGGCATCGAAAATCAGATGGGCTAGACATGTAATCCGATTTGGAGACAACCGCTGGACTAGAGCCATTACCAACTGGATCCCACGGGATGTCAAAAGATCACGTGGTTGCCCACCTACAAGATGGTCAGACTTCCTTGTAAAGACCCTGAAGGAACGGTTTGAGGCTCTTCGTATTCCTGAATCAAGCAGATGCCATTGGGCTACATTGGCACGTGATAGGGTCCAATGGAAATGTTACTGGCGCCCACTCGAGCAAATCGATGAATAACAGGATTCAAGTGATCAAGTGATCAAGTGACTCTATACCCATATTCATTGCAAGTATAATACTACTGTCTTAGGTAATTTGACAGAATTTAATTCAGAACTCTGTTTGTGTGTCTAAGACAGAGAACATGAGTAAGAAAAACAGACAGGAGAGGAAGAGAGAGAGGGAGAGAGAGGGAGAGAAGAGAGATTTAGAGAGAGATTGATTGATTCAGTACTATGGCTTGAACCTAGGTCTCATACATGTAAGCCAAGTGTTCTGCTGATGAGCTACAACCCGAGACCTAGAATATAAATCTATCAAAAGACCTATCTATTCTAAACAAAAATGGCAAAATGCTATAATGAAATAGTATTCTTTTTCCATTTTCTCTTCTATTGGTCATACAAGTTGGTATTTGGTAAATAGTTTTAGTTGGAGAAAAATTTTAATAATCACAATATACACTCAGCATAAGTAGTAAACAGTGATGACCACCAGCTGCCATTGAAAATTATTTTTCTTTTCAGAAAATAACTCTGGTTTTGGATCTGAGGTTTGATTTTCCTTTTCTTTCCCCACAGGATTTTGTTTGACTGTGATGCTTGAGGTTGAAGCCAGGGTATTACAAACACAGGTCAAGTGGCCTGCTACTGAGCCACGTCTCTGGCCCCTTTTCCTTTTCTGGATTGGACTGACATGCTGGAGGCCTTTCAGAGTTTGGGACTGGCCTTCAATGAGAGCAGATCCAGACTCAAGCCATAGGCTTCAATGATGTGAACATCAACGATTTGCTTTTTAATTTTTTATATTTTTTAGGGGCCAGGATGATAATATAGTGGGTAAGGCATATATGCCTTGCACACAGCTGATGTGGGTTTTATCCCGGCGTCTAATATGGTTCCCCAGGCTCTGTCAGGAGTGATGCCTGAGCAGCGCCAGATGTGTTGCATATACCCCTAGCCCTGCCTGATTCATTTCTAAATGTCATGGCTTATAACACTGTTAATGACAGGGTTTCCTGCTTATACATTCCAGCACCGCACCCTTCATTCTTGTATCACTTGTTCACTTGTCTTCCCGTTGTTCATCAATTTGCTCTAGCGGGCACCAGTAACATCTCCATACGTCCTGTTGCAAGCAAGTGTAGCCCAAAGGCATCTATTTGCCCCAGGAACAGGAATAGCCGCAAACCATTCCCTTCAGGACATGGGAATGAGGTCCATAATTATTACTGGTGTTTGGCATATCAAATAAAACATGGGCAGCTTGCCAGGCTCTGCCGTAGGTAGTATACTCAGTAGAAGGCTCTCATCTCGAGCATTTACTGATGAAACTCAACAGGGAAAGATCAGGTTTTCTCTTGGGTGGAGCTCTGAGGAGCTGTGGAGTCTGGATGTTGAGAATGACTGACTTCATGGTGTGAGGGTTTCTCTGGCTTCTTGCTAGGCTCACTGGGATGACAGGCCATGACTAGAACCTGCCTAGAACTGTATACAGTGTAAAAATTTGAAAGATCCTGGGAAGAAACTGATCCTAACATCAGTACTATCTAAGACTGTCCCCACTCCAAGTCCGGCAAGCATGGCCCCTCCCCACACGTGTGAGTGAACCCTTGGAGGTATGTTGGACTATGCTGGAGCTATCTTGGAGCTATGCTGACCAAGCCCTTTACTGCCTCTGGAGCTCCATGGGTTGCTTCCACGTGCTCTTCACACAGGAATCACTCCTGGTAGGTCTGGGACCTTATGAGATGCTGGGGATTGAACTTGTGTTGCCTGCGTGCAAGGAAAGCACCCTATCAGCTGTACTATATTTCCAGCTCCTCTAACTGCTACTTTTTTAATTAAAAGCTTTTTTTTAATAAAATGTACATGCCCATGTTGCAAGGGACTAGCTTTACAATAGTTGGAAATAGTATCACTAGACTGAACTGAGTATTGAAAGTAGGTAAAGATACACATGACAACCTTTCAGTGTCTGTATTGCAAACCACAACGCACATGGGGGCGGGAGGGGAGAGAGAGAGGAGACAGATGGGGGGAGAGAGAGAGAGAGAGAGAGAGAGAGAGAGAGAGAGAGAGAGAGAGAGAGAGAGAGAGAGAGAGAGAAAAGAAAGTACCTGCCATAGAGGCAGGTTGTATGCAGGGGGTGGGAGGGAAATGGAGCACATCTGTGTTGGGAAATGCTCACTAGTGGAGGAATGGGTATTGGAACACTGTATGGCTGAAACCCAATCATGAACAGTTTTGTAACAGTCTATTGCATGGTAATTCGATTAAAAATAGTACATGTCCATAGCCTCCTGCTGTGCTCAGAATACTATTAAAATTCTTTATAGAATTATTTTTATTCAGATACTGCTGAAGACAGATAAAATGGAGGTAATAATAGTTAATACTACTTTCTCTTTGTTAGAATATATCTAAAGTTTAAAAAAAAAAGAAAAAGAACTGTTATTGAGGACATTTAAATCCTTTGAATTCTTCTAAGGAATAAGGTAGAGATTAATATGGGCAATAGAAATGGAAATGAAAATAGTGGTTTTGGGCCGGAGCGATGGCCCAGCGGGTAGGGCGTTGCCTTGCACGCAACCGGCCTGTGCCGGCTTGGGTTCGATCCCGGCATCCCATATGGTCCCCCCGAGCACCGCCAGGAGTAATTCCTGAGTACAGAGCCAGGAGTAACCCCTGAGCATCGCGGGCGTGACCCAAAAAGCAAAAAAAAAAAAAAAAAAAAAAAATAGTGGTGGTTTCCAAATCACAGGTAACAAAAAAAACCTTTTTTTTTTTCTTTTTTGAGTTATACCAGGCAATGCTCAGGGGTAACTCCTGGTGATGTTTGGGAGACCATATGGAATACCACATGCAAGGCAAACACTCTACCCACTGTACTATTGCTCTGGCCACCAAAAAAAAAAAAAAAACTTTTAAAGGCCTGAGCCAGTGATGCAGTTCAGTAGCAGAGCACTTGGCTTGCATGCATGAGGGCCTGGGTTTAATACCTGGTACCCATCACAATCCGCCTCACTACCCCCAAGAATCTCTTCTATTGAATGAAAATTTTCTTCAAATCCTACCACATTAAATTGAATTGATTACATGTTAACAAAAAACGTTAAACAGAATTAGTATTCAAAGGTATCCAAATACTGATGCAGCAGGAATTTGTTATATATACAACTAATAATAGTATGCTGAAATAATTTCAATATTATGAAATACTTACCCTTTGAGACTTGGCTCTTTAAATTAACAGGTATACACCTTCTTTTTCGGCTTGACAGCTCTAATGATTGATCTGAGTTATTTTCAGCTTTATCCGTGTTATTTGAAACAAAACAGATATTTGTCATGTCCTGTAGTGGTTTATCACCTAAAAAACAATATAATTTTCATATATAAGTAAAGTAAACATATTGCAAATAATTTGCAGCAAATTTTAAAACTTAGAATTAAGTTTTGGGTTGAGAATACAGCAGGTAAGGCTTTTCAAATAGTCACCAGGGGTCACATCCCAGGGACCCCTATATGGTTCCCTGAGCCTTATCAGAAGTAATCCCTTAACACAGAGCAAGGAGTAATCCCTGAGCACCATTAATGTTATCCCAAAAGAAAACAAAAACTTGGAATCAAGTTTTAATTTTAGATATTATAATAGTAGCCGTGAAAATATTTATAACTTAGTTTTAATTTTTTCCAACAATACCAAGGAAAAGAGACTCAAAATTTGAAACAAACTACTATCTTGGTAGTTTGTTTCAAAGTAGTCTGCAATATATTTCTCTAGAAATCACGTATCAGTAAAATTCTCTGTAGTTCAACTCTATTGACAGAATCAAATTACTGCACACGGGACTGGAGCGCTAGTCAGGAGGTGAAGCATATGCCTTGAATGCTGCTGTCCCAGAACAGACTCCCCAGCACCACATACAGTTCCCCAAGCATCATCAGGGGGTCACTCCTGAGCACAGAGCCAGGAACAGCATCTGAGCTGTGCTGGGTTTGTGCCAACAAAAAGCAAATTAAAAACATACTAATCATTCAATTTTGACATGGGTGTAGTAATGAGAAAAGCAATTGAAGTGTAAAGAAAGACGGTTCTAAGTTCAACAGTCTACTAAAACGTTAGACCCGCATTCACTGTAACCATGTAAACTCATTTGTTTAGCCCAGCTTTACAGATTACAACTAAATCTTGAAAGAGAAGCAAACTAAACCGCTAAAATTTTTGGGTACACCAATATCCCCATTGAAAAAGCTGGGGTGTGAAAACTGGGAGGGAGACAGGCCGGGTCTGTCCTGCTGAAACCCTGATAGCTGCACCCACAGCCCACAGCTGCTACCATGCCAACTTCTCAAGCAAGTAATCTCTTCAGGGACACCAAACAAATAAAAACTCCAGGTGTACCAGTTTTCAGACTCAGAACTCTGGGGTCTTCTCAGAGTGGAGAGGGCAACCTCCTCCTATCACCCATCCCCTCATAGTTCCAGAAGTCCTGGAAGCCACACTCGTAGCAGCCGTGTAAACTCATCTGCCGGCCCAGCTCTACAGAACCTCCACATTCCACAATCCTGACATTCCAGGAGAAGCACATTAAATTTCGTGGGAAAGCTCCACAGAAGCCAACTAAGCTCAATAAACAAAAAACAGTAAGACAGAGGCTCAGCTAACAAACAGTAAAACTCTCAAAGACTTAATGATCCCATGGTGGGATATAACAATTTTCGCAAATTTTCTTTTACTGTAGTATTTTGATAATTTCATTAGCCATTTAGTTTTAACAAGCATTATAAAATAATTAGTCACTGCTAAAAAGGGAGGCATGGAAAATGGCTGGAAAAATGGGAAATGGTGGAAGATCACTCTGGTGGTGGGATTGGTGCTAGAACATCTAACACCTATTACAACTGTGTTCTGAACAGCTTTGTAAACCATGTTGTCTAAATAAAGTGGAAAATTTTAAATACTAAAAAATACCTTTAGTTTTGCTTCACTTTTTATTTTTGCCTTGAAGTCTTATCCATCAAAATAGTTTTGCTTCCTATGCCATTTCCTGGAATAGTCTTTTTCCATCAAAATCTAGAACTCTACATACACACATTGACATAGTATGCTTTCAGTAGGAAAAATGTTGTTTGTGTTGAAGCTACATCTGGTAGTGCACAGCTACTATAAGCTGTGTGCTTGGGGTCACTCTCTGTAGCATTTAGGAAACCAATATGGTGTCAGGAATCAAATACAGGCATACCACATGCAAAGCATATACTTAGCCTGTTGAGCTATCTCTCGGACCCTCGGTAGAAAAATTTAATACCAATGATATGGAAATCACTGATGTTATAAAATGTCTAGAAACAAAGAATCATCTTTAAAACCTAGTGATAAAGAAAAATAATGGGATGAATAAAGTTTTACATAGTATCATTTAAAGAATATATTTAAAAATTCAAGTCTGCATGTAAATGCTGAAACATTGATTGCACTTCGCCCAAACTCATAGGGAAAGTTTTGAATTATTTTTTTCAGCCATTTCCCAATTTTTTACTTTCAATTTTCTGCAGTTAAAGTAAATTTTAAAGCAGATAGAGGTTGATGAAAGCATAGGTGATAAAAATTCTTTAGGCTCTGAAATGAAACCTACTTCATGACTCATCTGCAGGACCCTCTGTCAAAATTATCCATCCATCTATCCCTCACCATAATAGTGTAGATCCTTTGAAGTATTTACTGCATCTCACTATTGCAGGCTACTTGCACATATACAAGTATTCTGACGAGAGGGATTTGGTATTGCTTACTTTTTAAGCTTCTAAACATCTAGACTAATGATTTGATCACATTGGTATATCCACTTACTAGTAGGACTGGATAGAGTCCTACTAGTAAGAAATTTGCAATTGTCTTTGATTAAAATCAAATGAAGGGCAATTCATTATAATACATTTAAAACACTTAATTTCTTGCAAACAAATGGAACTTTTTTTTTATCTGCCTGATGCCATTATCAGACAATTTTATGACAAAAAGCAAATCAGAGGCTGGAGCGATAGTATAGCAGGTAGCATTTGAATGCATGCAGCAAACCTAGGTTTGATCCTGGCATCCCATGTGGCTTCCCGAGCATGCTGGGTGTGATCCCAAAAGTCCCCCTCCCCTCCCACCAAAAAGTCAAATCAGTTCTTCTGAGGGTAGAGGGTCTCCCCAAGTGTGTTCAGAGGCCATGTGATTTTCAGCCAACTCTCACTGAGGCCTCCAATTCAATGTGAGGGGTCCAATTCAAGAATGGGGTCCTGCACAAGCCCAGAGATGCAAGAATTATCTAGGCTGCCTCCAGGGCCACACCCATTGAAGTGAAAGGGAACATGTGGTACCGAGGAATCTAACTGCAATTATCACATGCAAGGCATGCTTTATCCTTGTACTTTTTCCTTAGGCCCGTTATAAGTTTTTTGATTTAACACTCACTGAAAACTTCTCAAAGTATTAAACTTCCTTCAAATTACTACATATTATATCTATATATCAGGCTATAAAGTACTGTAGTTTCTAATTCCATCAAATTATCAGTTATAACAGGAAATATTTTACTGGGTTGGGGGAAACTACACTTTTGGGGGTAGGGGTACATCCAGCGGTGACTAGGGATTACTTCTGACTTTGCACTCAGGAATCACCCCTTGTGGGCTCGGGGGACCATATGGAGTGTCAGGATAGAACCTGGGATGGCCACATGCAAGGCAAGTGCCCTACCAACTGTATTATCTCTCCAGTGCCCAAATACTTTTTTAAACTTGAGAAATTCAGGTATTGACCTACCTACTCCTGATATTTTCGCTCTCTGGTTGACTTTTAAATTCACCCCTTTTCGTCTTATGTACATCATCATTTCCTTGAAAGATCTGTGAGCTGTCCCGGGCCAAATTTCCTTTTAGTATCAAATTTGTATTAGAAGAAACACTCAATGGCATTGAATCCTCTTGAACTCTGTTGAAGGCAGACTCTTGTATGTTTGGTGAATATATCTGAGATAAAGACTTAAACATCTTTGTGTAAAAGTTTGGCTTTAACTTTACTATTTCCTCATTTTCCAAGGATTTTCCCTTATTAGCTTGTGTAGAGTCAACTGATACCCCCTGAATGGAGTCAGACACTATCTCCAATACTTCCTGGCTACCAGAACACCTTCTGAAGGTCTTTCTTTTCTTTGATTTGGATGTTGCTTTAGTTTGTTTTTGTACTTGACACTCTTCTTCATTTATCATTTCCACAAAGGGACTATCACTTTTACTCAGAACTATAGTGCTTCGTTTCGACTCTTAGGTGGTTTCATTTGGCTTCTAGGATTAGAATCTGCTTCTTTAGAACTATGTCTTAAGTCTGATTCTGAGGCACATGTTTGTAAAGAATCTTTTAACTGCAAAATAGGTTTGTTTACAGCTTTGTCTAGTGATTCTGTCTCATATTTTTCACCTCGTTTGGAGGAATTTGAAATCGGAAAATTTTCCTTTTCATTACTATTGATTTCCATATTACATGCACTAATATTATTTTGGCATTCAAGTCTTTGTTTGGATCTACTTATTTCAACATCAAGATTTTTTGTATAGCTTTCTTTATCATTATCCTCATGTACTTGACTCATGTGAAAGGTAATTTTTCTTTTCTGACTTACTTTCTGTCTTTCCTTATTTATTTTACGCTTATTTTGTTTCAAGGTATTTTATCAGCCTCATGCTCTTTTATAGCTTCAAAATCAGAGAGATTCTCATTAGCTCTGGTAAAAACATCAGCATTTTCAAACTCTGTTAAGTCTTCCAAGTTTTTAGGAATGATGTCATCTTTCTGAGTTAAAGAAAATAAGTTATCATTTTCTAAATTACATATGTCTTTGTCATTTATTTGACTGATTTTCAAAATTTCTCCCTTTTGACACAAGTTTTGCTTAAGCTTCTCATCTGCTTTTGTGCTGTTTTTACAAGCAGATTGCAGATCATGGATTTGTTTTTTCATTCCACAAACATTATGACTCTTACGAAGGTTTCTAGTATCTGTGGTAGAAAGAACAGATATTTGAAATTCAAGTGGATCTTCTAGGTTTTCAGAAATTATTTCAGTATCCTTCAGTAACAAAAGATTGCTGTCCTTTTCTGGGCAATAAATATTTTTGCCATTATCTTGATGAATCACTTCAGAAATGATTTCTGTTTTCCTATTAATTTTCTGCTTACTCTTATTAACTTTTATTTTATGTTGCTGATCAAGGCACACATCAGTGATCTGTTTTGGCAAATCTAAATTCTGAGCCACGTGGTCACATAGTTTTCCACTTTTGCTAGTAGAGACAGCAGGACTTTGAAACACATTTGTTAAATAAACTTCTAGATTGTCAGAGATTTCTTTATTCTCCTGGAGAGAAAAAAGTATTTCCTTTTTCTGGGCCATGAACATCTTGAGTATCATCTCCATTTATTTGGTTTGACTCAGAAATTATTTTTGTTTTCCGATTTCTTTTCTGCCTAAGCTTATTATTAAATTTTAGTTCATTTTGCTGAGTACACAGGTTATCAGTGATACATTTTTTCAAACCCAACACATTTTGGGTCTCATAATCACATAAATTTGCATTATCTTTGGTGGTAAGATGAGTTGTTTGAAATTCAGTTATATCTTCCAGGTTTTCAGAAATGATTTCTTTATCCTTTTTGGTTTAGAAACAAGTCACCCTTTTCAAAATTATGAATTATAATAGTCTGTCTATTAGCTTTTCTTTTATTGCATGCTACAGAACTCTGAATCACATCATATTTCCTTTCCTGTTGGAATTTTCCTGAACTTTGGTTAAGAGAGTACGTATCTTCTTGCTCATTGGCTACACTTAGTTTTCTCTTCTTTTCATTATACTGCATACTTCCTCTATCATCTGGATCAAAATCATGAGGAAGCGATATTTTCTTCAGCATGTTCAACTGTGTTGGCTGTTCAGTACTGGAGAAAAAACTTGTCTCTTCTGGATCTCCTTTGCCTTCCAGGACAAATGTTCTTCTGTTCAGTCCATTTTTAATCATTTCTTCAGTTTCTACATCTGTATTTTTCAGTTTACTTTTTGAATTTTCTCTCTTTTTCCAGAGCTTGAATATTTCACCTTCGGAAAGTTTTAATTTTACAATCATTTAGTTTGTAACTACTAGCGCTTTTAGTGCCTGTTGAAACTGTAACAATTTTGCTTTCTTCACTGGCAGTTAGATCCATGTCAGCATCATACACAGTTTTCTGCAACAGAAGGTTATTAGGAGCCTGAATCTGACTCATGGACTCTGTAGCAGGTTCACCACTTGCAGGCTGAGAAGAGGAGCCAGGAAAACACTGTGTATTTCTCCGCTTTTTAACAGTAAACTCATCGATATCATCATTTATCTCATTATTACAGTTTAATTCTGGGTTTGAAGTCTGTTCATCTAAATCGACCACACGGGACTGTCTGCAGGAGGATCATTTGATTTCGAAGAGGATAAATTTTTTTTTCCTTGTAGTTATATTACTAACAGATAGTTTTTCCTTTTTCTGGCCAATGGACTGGGGATTTTTCATCTCATCCATTAGAATCTGGTCTGAATGGCAATGGTTTTCTATAAAATAAAGGGAAAAAAAATTCAGAAATAGCATGACAAGAGTACATGTCAAGTCAAAAGTCGAGTAAAGAGTCAAGTCAAAAGTACAGTCATTAATAAAATAGTTCTAGAGTGAAAAGAGGCTAACAAATAACAGTGATAACTCTGACAAGGATTGCTATCAAAAGGTTATTAGAAGACTGTTAAAAGTTTATAAAAATCATGCAACTAATGCAAATATGTACTTATGTAGATATATATTTACATATGTTACACATATTTTTGAAAGAAAAAGTTCTAAATTCTTAATTCAGTATTGTCATGAGTCTATAACCCAATTTGAAAATCTTATAACAAGTACAAAAGCCAGATTGCTACCAGAGAATTATTATTTTGAAGTACCCCCATAACAAAAAGACGACTGTCTAGTACAAAAGCCAATATATGAAATGACCAGAATCACACATAACAACCAGAAAATAGTCATGACTTTATCAATACCATTCCCATATATGGGAGGTAATGGTCAATATAATTTGGGGCCAGGGGTGGGTGGGAAATGAGGGTCTTTGGTGATGGAGAGAGCACACTGGTGGTGAGACTGGTGTTAAACGATGAATGTTTCTAACAACTGTATTGTGAAAAACTTTGTACTTTTAAACTTATGGTGTTTAAATAAAGTAAAATAAATAAATAAAAAAAGAAAATGACCCAAATACAAAATTATAAATGAATGGATTAAGAAGCTGCTGTATAGCAGCCCATGGAGTTTCGGAGGGCGGTAAATGGCTCAGCCCCTGGCTGAGTCTCCAACATAGCTCCTATGGTTCATAGACACGTGTGTGTGTGTGCTGTATGTGTGTGTGGGGGAGGGGGGGGGACCACACTGGCTGGACTTGAAACAGGGATTTGGGCTCCCCCCCATTTCTCCACCTCCATGTTGGTGGGGTGTGGCTGTGGACCCACAGCCTCCACAGCCAGCAAGGCCAGATGAGAGACACACCAGATCCCACAGCTGCGGCAGCGCCGCGAGCACAAAGTGGCAGTGCAACAGACTTAGACAATAAAGGTTAGGACCAGGCCCTTCCCAGGATCTTTCACATTTATACACTGTAATGATCATTCTAGTTGCAACAAACTGGGGAGTTTAATGGGGAATGAGAAATTATAATGTCACACTAGAACTCACTATTGAATATACAACATACAGACATCATAAACCGTTAGTATCTGTAGGGGCGAGCCACAAAGTGTAAGAGAAGAGAGAAATACAGAGAGAGACAGAGAGAGAGAGAGAGAGAGAGAGAGAGAGAGAGAGAGAGAGAGAGAGAGAAAGAAAAGCTGCCAGCTATAGGGGCAGGTTGGGGTTGGGTGGGAGGGAGTTTTGGGTATTGGTGGTGGGAATGGGGCACTGATGGAGAGCTGGGTGCTGGAACACTGTATGACAGAGACCAAATTATGACCATCCTTGTAATTGTATATCTCACGGTGGTAAAATAAAAATTAAGAAAATAAAAAGAAGTTGCAGTATAAACACAATGAAATACTATGCAGTACAAAGAATAAAATCAGGCAACTTGCACCAACATGGATGGAACTAGAGGATATCATGCTGAGCAAAACTAGTCAGAAAGAAAGGAATATAGAATGATCTCTCTCTGTGTGGGACTTAAAAAATACATGGCAAAGGAAGCAACAGAGGGCCAAAGGCAACACAGTAGAACTGATCCACAAAATTCATTTAGGGGTGGGTTGAAAGGAAAGAAACTTGGGGTCTGGGGGAGTGAGTTGGTTCACAGCTGATGGGTGTTATATTGGGATTATGATCATGAGAACACATTACTAACAGTATTTTAAATCAAAGAACCCCAGTCGATTAAAAGAAAAAAAAGAAGTGTAGTCATTTTCCCATCACCTGGGTTGTATTTGCTTTTCCACTAATTGATTATGATCTCAAAATAGCCATATCTCTCTAAACACCCATTTTTACCTTCATGAAATTAAAGAACTATATGGCATCTTTCATAGGCTAAGTTACCACGGAAAATTCTCCAGGCCAGCTTATTTATAAATATTAATTCTTTGGCACCATGGATCTGACATTTGTACATATTTACTTTTAAATTAAATTTGTCACAAGTAATTTTAAGATAGAGGCTAAAAATTAGCCTCTACAACTCTGTAACTTAAAAATCTAACCTATTCACTGTTTTATCTATCACTATTCTCAAGACAAAAAATATAATAACTAATATAATACTTAAAATGAATTGGAAAAAAAAATCACCATTGGGAAGTATATCAATAACAGAAGACATATGTTCTGAGTCATCTAAACCGGCCATTTTCTTATTATTTTCTTCAAGAAGTAACAATTCCAAGTTATGTTGTGTTGATGAAATTTGTCTTGCTGATATTAAAGATGAACTGTCAGATGATGTCTTTGATATAATATTGCTGTCATGTTGTGTTTTCTTTTTATCATCATCATCATCATCATCATCATCATTTGAAGTTAACGGAACCCTAAAACCAAGCAGGAATAGTACAAGAATTTTATATCATATAAGTTGTTGAGAAAAATCATATGCATTGTTCTTTCTACAATCCACTTATTTATTTAAGACCCAAAATAAACTATGTTGGTTTCATTTTGTTTTGTATAAAAACAACTAAAAGAAGAGAACAGGTAGCTTCTAATAGCACAGACCTTAGGAGAAAAAGGGAAATCCCTATCACCCCTGTGCCACAAAGGAGATAACTGACATAATCACTGGTTGGGTCATTAGTATTATAACACTAATGAAGTAATGAAAGTTTAAAAACATTAGAAATTCTTACTATATGTTTGTATGTTAAGTGCAAGAAACAATGTGAAAAAAGAAGATAAAAATAAATATTATTAATATTTAATAATAAGTATAAATTTAACAAAACTTTAAAAAAGAAAGAAGAAAGAGAAGAAGAAGAAGAAGAAGGAAGAAAGAAAGAAAGAGGAAGGGAAGGAGGGAGGGAAGGAAGGAAGGAGGGAAGGAGGAAGGAGGGAGGGAGGGAGGGAGGGAGGGAGGGAGGGAGGGAGGGGAAGGAAGGAGGAAGGAAGGAAGGAAGGAAGAAAGGAAGGAAGGAAGGAAGGAAAGAGATGTATAGAAGAGGCAGAGAACTGCCCGCCAGCCCGGGGGATGGTGGGTCTAGCCTGGCCCGCCACCCAGGAGCTTGCAGCGCCAGACGCTCCCCAGGAGGCCTCCATTTTCACATCCGCTCTCGCAGATCCACCACAGGCTCGTGGCGGGGTGCAACTGCCGGTTCTCAAATGCGGATTTAGAGATGACTAAAGACGGCAGTGAAGCTCGTCGTATTTGTTTGAATACAGTCATACTTGGTGGTTGAGGCTTTTGTGTGGAACAAGGTGGTGCGGGAGGCTGATTAGCAAATGGGAGAGAGGAACAGGAAAATAAAGAAATAGTAAAATATGTACAACATAGTAAAATATTAATTTGTGGGACTTAGAACATACTGAATAAAATATATAGCAGAAGAATAAAGGCTGGACACAGGAAAACAGAGCTAAAGGATTCAAGATGCTAGCATAATTAGTATACTGAGAATATACTAATCATTTAGATTTAAGCATAAATAAATCAAGAGTAAGTATTGCTATCATTAGAGTAATCATAAAGATTTATATGAAGACAATAATAAACAAGAAAAACTAAATAAAAATTGTTTTAAAAGAAATACAGATGTGATAAAAACATAAAAGAGAGACGGCTCAAAGAAAAAAATAAGCTAAATGGCAGACACAAATCCAACTTTATAAGGATTTATATTAAATGCGCCCGTACTATCTTCCCGTTCATCATCGATTTGCTCGAGTGGGCACCAGTAACATCTCCATATGACCTGTCTCATGCAAGTAGAGCCCAAGGACACCTGCTTGCTCCAGGAACATAAAGAGCCTCAAACCATTCCATCAGGTCATGGGAATGAGGTCTATAATTGTTACTGGTATCTGACATATCAAATATGACACGGGTAGCTTGCCAGGCTCTGCCATGCGGGTATGACTACAAGAGATGACTACAAGAGTATGCTACCCGCAACTGTACTAAATATTCAAATTAGTATGCTGTAATTTGTGCTAATTAGGCCACATCCAAGTATGAGCTACTGATGCTACATAGAGATGTATGTTAAGAGATATTACGCTAAAAGATGGCCTTAAATGCACTTAACGGATGACAGAAAAAGAGTCCAAGAAGTGGTTTAGTAGTCTGCATTACAAATGGGAGTTCAAGTGTTGTATATGCAAAGACTGATATTGGTACCTCTGCTGATGTAATCCCAGAAGCAACAAGTGATTTTCCTTTCAGTTACATTGCAGGTGTGTGTGAGCATCACAACTACAAAGATGTGCAAGCACCATGGATAGGAATGCCACCTGCACTGTACAGTGGGAGCACTCCAGCCACTCTAGTAAGTGCCACAACATGTAACTTGTATAAACAAACTAAAGAGTAAGGCCCCCAGAAAATGTGCCAAGCAACAAAAGAGAGCATTTCTGGTAAGCAAGCACCTCAGCTGCGTGTAGACACCATAATCTGATGTGCAGTACTACAATGAAGTGTGTGATGGCTCCTATTCACAGTGACATCAACAGAGGGAAGGGAAGAGGGTAAAAACGAAAGATCAGGTTTTAAAAGGACAACAGAATTAGAAAGTAAATTCATAGAAAAAGTTATACCATGAAAATGTTGTATCATACAAGCAGAATTTAAAGTAACAATTCTTTCTAGAAACATTTCAGACCGATAAAACAATTCATCAGGAAAACAAATCATTCTAAATTTATATGCATCAAATAAGAACTTTAAAATATATAAAGTAAAGCAAAAAGGGTTGGGTAAGATGGCTCAGAAGGCTGGAGTGCATACTTTCACACGAAAGGTTCGCAGATTAAATCTCGGCACCAGTGTGAATGTGGGGGAGAAAGGGACTCTCATTCATCGTTTGTGGAAATGTCAACTGGCCCAGCCTTTTCGGACAACGATATGGACATTCCTCAAAAGTAGATATTGAGTTCCCATTTGACCCAGTAATATCACTCCTGGTATGTGCTGGGGCCCAAAAGCACACGGCAGGAATGTCATCTGCACTTCTATATTTATTGCAGCACCCTTTACAATAGGCAGAATCTGGAAACAATCTGAGTACCCAAGAACAGATGACTAAATAAAGAAACTATGGTACATTTGCACAATGGAATACCATGCAGCCATTAGGGAAAATAATGTAATGAAATTTGCTTATAAATGGATGGACATGGACAGTATTATGCCGAGTGAAATGACTCAGAAGAAAAGGACATATATAAAAGAAATATATAATAGGAGACTAATATCCAAGCCAGACAGAACAGTGCCAGGAGGATTGGTCAATGGTTGGAAGCTTGCCACAAGAGTGTCAGCAAGGATGTATGTGTGAGGGGGCATTAGGATAAAGAAGGGACCAGTTTGACAATGATAGTCGGAAATGATCATTTTTGATAGGAACTGAGTGTTGGAAAAAGTAAAAGGAATATACCTGATAATCTTTCAGTATCTCTATTGCAAATCAAAAGGCCCAAAAAGGGTGGGGAAGGAGGAAGAAGGGAGGCAGCAGCAACAACAGCAACAAAGCACCTATCATGGTGAGGGATGGGATGAAACACTGGTGGTGGGAAATGCACATGGGTGAAGGAAAGGTGTTGGAACACTGTTTGACTGAAACTCAAACAGGAACAATTTTGTAACTGTGCACCTCACTGTGATTCAATTAAATTTTTTTTAAATAAACTAAACTTATTACTGTATCACCGTCTTCCCCGTATATCATTGATTTGCTGGAGCGAACACCAGTAACATCTCAGTATGTCCTGTCAAATGCGAGATAGCCCAAGGGCATCTGCCCACTCCAGGACATAAAGAGCCTCAAACCATTCCATCAAGTCATGGGAATGAGGTTTATAATTGTTACTGGTATTTGGCATGTCAAATACAACACGGGTAGCTTGCCAGGCTCTGCAGTGCGGGTGGGATTCTCTTGTAGTCACCTCAAAACTCAAGCATTTATTGATGAACCGTGCGGTCAAAAAGCAGTCATGCAAACTGGGCTGTGATCAGCTCTTCTGCTGGGTGGAGCTCTGAGGGGAAAAGAGTCTGGATGTGGAAATAGGCGGCCCTCCTGGTGTGGGGGTTTCTCCAGCTTCTTGCTAGGCTCTGCGGGGGGGTGGTGGGTCAGGGCCAGAACCCGCCATCCCAACCAGACACCTTGTGATCAGCTAGCTGGGTACAGGGAGAGCAGTAGCAGCTCTGCCCCATTATAATTTAATCTTGCCGGGGCCCAAAAAAAAAAAAAAATATAATTTAATCTTGATCACTTGACATCCCATTATTCATCAATTTGCTGAAGCGGGCACCAGTAATATTTCCATTTGAAACTATCATGTACCAGTGCAGCCCAATGGCATCTGCTTGCTTCAGGAATACGAAGAGCCTCAAACCGCTTCATTCAGGGTCTTGACGAAGAAGTCTGACCATCTTATAGGTGGGTGGCCACGTGATCTTTTGACATCCCGTGGGATCCAGTCGGAAACGACTCTAGCCCAGCAGTCGTCTCCAAATTGCATTACATGTCCAGCCCATCTGATTTTCGATGCTTTGGCAAACGACACAACGTCCCTGACTCTGGAACAGCGACGGAGGTCGGAGTTCCGGATTCCTTCTCTCACTTGAGTGAGGCATGATATTCCAAGCATAGCTCTTTCAATTCCTCTTTGGGAGACCCGTTATAGCATTCTCATCTTGCTTTCGTAGGACCCAGGTCTCTGAGGCGTATGTTAATGCAGGGAGAACAGTGGAGTCGAAGAGATGTGCCCGGAAGCCAGAGGCTCTTTGTCTTTTTTAGCTATTTCTTCGATGTTTCAAGGCATTCCATGCCACTCTCTTCCTCCTGCACAGCTCAGGTTTTAGGTCGTTCATCATGTTGACTTCTCAACCTAGGTACACATAACTGCTGCATTCAGAGATGTTTGTTCCATTGAGAGTGAATGGGGCCTCTGGAACTAGTTCATTTCTCATGAACATAGCTTTGTTGAGATTCAGCTGTAGACCTATCTTTCCACATTCTCGGTCAAAATCGGCCAGCATTTGTGCTGCTTGGCTAATGTTTAGTGTTATTAGAATGATGTCATCAGTGAAGCGGAGGTGGTGTGAAGTTGCCATTTCACTTTAATTTAGATAATTTAATCTAAATTAAAATTATAGAAATAAAAAATAAATAAATCCCAGCACCATATGATCCCAGGCAATATAGGTATGATCCCCCAGCCCCTCAAAAATTGGCTGAACTAAATAAAGATATGAGTCAACAATGAGAGTGTAGATTTAAGGCAAGTCTATTGATTGCTATTAGGAGAAACTATTAAGAGAAGCAGGAAAGGTATCTGCATAATAAATACCATCAACAAACTTGACACCACTGATATATACAGGATACTAGAAGCAATAACCACAAAGTACTTTCATATACGCAAAAAAATATGCCAAATCAGACCAGGCTATATTGCTATTAGGAGAAACTATCAAGAGAAGCAGGAAAGATATTAGTATCTGCATAATAAATGCCATCAACAAACTTGACACCACTGATATATACAGGATACTAGAAGCAATAACCACAAAATACTTTCATATATGCAAAAAATATGCCAAATCAGACCAGGCTATATTCTAATGCAAATCTCAGTAAATTAAAAAATAAACTGCCATTTGGCTATACTCTGAAGCTACAATGAAATTAAGGTATAAATGAACAAATAAATACCAGAATATCTGGCTGCTGAAAAATTAAATACTTGTAAATGATGTTGGAGCAAAGAATGTATCAGAATAGAAAGAACAGGGGCCGGAGCGATAGTCCAGCGGTAGGGCGTTTGCCTTGAACGCAGCCGGCCCGGTGCCGGCCCGGGTTCGATCCCCGGCATCCCATATGGTCCCTCGAGCACCGCCAGGAGTTAATTCCTGAGTGCAGAGCCAGGAGAAACCCCTGAGCATTGCCGGGTGTGACCCCCCCCAAAAAGGAAAAGAAATAAAAAGAACAGTTGAATAATAAGTCATATCAAAAATGTTGCTAAAGCAGTACTTACAGGAAAATACCTCAAAAGATCTTGAAGAAAACAAAAAATCAAACATGTAAACTATCCCAATTAAGTTAACAATAAAATATTAAAAGCAGAAAGTAAAAAAAAGAAAAAATACAACTGAAAAGCATTTAAAAGATTAGTTTTAATCAGAGTGCCCGAGAACTGATGACTGGATAAAGAAACTTTGGTACATCTACACAATGGAATACTATGCTGCTGTTAGGAAAAATGAAGTTATGAACTTAGCCTATAAATGGATGGACATGGAGAGGATCATGTTGAGTGAAATTAGCCAGAAGGAAAAAATGCATTTATTTGCATGACATAAATATATATGTGTATATGTATGTGTGTGTGTGTGTGTGTGTGTGTGTGTGTGTGTATATATACATACATAATGATACCAATATCCAAGGTCAGGCAAAACATGGATCAGGATGTCTAGTCAATAGGTGGAATCTACCACAAATATGTAGGAGTCAGATGTTAGGTAAGGCAGAGAAGGGAACACTATGCTAATACTTGTCGAAAGTGATAATACCAGCCTAGAACTGAGCATTGAATAAAGGCAAAAAAGATACACATGATAACCTCTAAACGTATGTATTGCAATCCACAATGTGTAAGAAAAGGAAGACAGAAAAGAGAGACACAGAAAGAGAAAGAGAGAAAAGAGATAAAGAAGCTGCCATAGAGGCAGGCTAGGGAATGGGGGAGGGAATTGGGGACATTGGTGGTGGGAAATGGGCACTGGTGGACGGATGGGTGCTGGAACACTGTATGACCGAAAACCCAAAGATGAACATCTTTGTAACTATATATCTCATGGTGGTATAATAAAATATTTTTTAAAAAATTAATCAAGAGCTCAACCAAGACGGTTGAGTTCTTGACAAAACCACACAAAAATTAAATAGATAGATAGATAGATAGATAGATAGATAGATAGATAGATAGATAGATAGATAGATAGATAGATAGATAGATAGATAGATAAAAGGTTAGTTTTGAACCTGAAGAAAATATATTTTAAAAATATTTACAATAGGGGGGCCAGAGCAATAATATAATAAGTAGGGTCTTGCATTGCATGTTTCTGACCCGAGTTTGATACCCAGAATCCTATCTGGTCCCAACAGCATTGTAGGAGTGATCATTGAGCACAAAGCCAGAAGTAAGCCCTGAGCACTGCCACCTGAGGCCCAAAACCCAATAAATAGATGCTTACAATATCTTCTAGGGGCCAAAGAGATAGTACAGTGGGCAGGGTACTTGCCATGCATTAACCTGACACAGTTTTGATCCCTGTCCCTATAAGATCCCAGGAAGCTATCCAGGAGTGATTCCTTAAGTGCAGAACCAAAAACAAGTCCTGACACGGCAAAAGCCATGTTAAGAGGAAAGTATATAGCTCTGCAAGCATTTATCAGGAAAGAAGAAAGCGCCCACATAAATAACCTGACTACACAGCTGAAGATATTAGAAAAGACCAACAAAAGGAGCCCAACCCAGGCAGAAAAAAAGGAAATAATAAAACTTAGAGAGGAAATCAATGAGTTGGAAACCAAAAAAACAATCCAAAAGATTAATGAAACCAAGAGCTGGTTCTTTGAAAAAATAAACAAGATTGACAAACTATTGGCAAGACTTATAAGAACAGGGAAAGAGAGAACCCAAATAAACAGAATCAGAAATAAAAATGGTGACAAAACAACAGAAAAAACAGAAATCCAAAAGATCATCAGAGATTACTTTGAGACTCTGTATGCCGTGAAACATGAGAATCTAGAAGAAACAGATAAATTCCTGAAGTCCTATAACCTCCCAAGGCTGAAACAGGAAGACCTGCAATACCAGAATAAGCCTATCTCCATCGAGGAAATTGAAACAGTAATTAAAAGTCTGCCCAAACACAAAAGCCCAGGTCCAGATGGATTCACTAGTGAACTCTACCAAACCTTTAAGGAGACCTACTTCCAGCCCTTTTCAAGCTCTTCCAGGAATTAGAAGAAACAGAAACACTCCCAAACAGCTTCTATGAGGCATATATCACCCTGATACTGAAAGCAAGGAGAGACAACACAAAGAAAGAAAACTACAGGCCAATCTCCCTGATGACCACAGATGCTAAGATCTTCAATAAAATACTAGCAAACAGAATCCAAAGACTCATCAAGAAGATTATACATCATGACCAAGTAGGATTCATCCCGGTATGCAAGGATGGTTCAACATTCGCAAGTCAATCAACATAATACATCATATCAATAAGAGAAAAAATAAAAACCATATGATCCTATCAATAGACACAGAGAAAGCATTTGACAAGATCCAGCACCCATTCATGATTGAAACCCTCCAGAAAATGGGAATTGAAGGAACTTTCCTCAGATAATTATAGCCATCTACTAAAAGCCCACAGTGAGCATCATTCTAAATGGGGAAAAATTGAAAGCCTTCCCCCTGAGATCAGGGACAAGACAAGGTTGCCCACTCTCACCTCTTTTATTCAATATAGTACTAGAAGTAGTTAGCAATCAGAGAAAAAAAGGACATCAAGGGCATCCAGATAGGCAAGGAAGAAGTCAAGCTATCATTATTTGCAGATGATATGATATTATACCTAGACAACCCTAAACTCTCTACCAAAAAACTCCTAGAAACAATAGACGCATATAGTAGAGTGGCAGGATACAAAATCAACACCCAAAAAGTCGGTGGCATTCCTATATACAAAAAATGAAAGAGAAGAAAGGGATATTAAGAAAACGATTCCATTCACAATTGTGCCACAGAAAATCAAATACCTAGGAATCAACTTAACCAAGTGTGCAAAGGACCTGTACAAAAGAAAACTATAAGACACTGCTCCAAAAGATAAAAGAGAACACAAGGAAATGGAAACACATTCCCTGCTCATGGATAGGGAGAATCAACATTGTCAAAATGGTAATACTCCCTAGAGCTCTGTACAGATTCAATGCAGTTCCTATAAGGATACCCATGACATTCTTCAAAGAAATTGACCAAATACTCCTGAAATTAGTATGGAATAATAAACCCCCAAGGATAGCTAAAGAAATCCTCGGGAAAAAGATGGGAGGCATCACCTTTCCCAACTTCAAACTGTACTACAAGGCAGTAGTAATTAAAACAGCATGGTATTGGAATAAAAACAGACCTGTGGACCTATGGAATAGAATTGAGTATCCTGACACCCAACCTCAAACACATGATCATTTAATCTTTGATAAAGGTGCAAAGAGTCCAAAATGGAGTAAGAAAAAGCTTCTTCAACAAGTGGTGTTGGGAAAACTGGGCAGTGACATGTAAAAAAATGAATCTGGATCTGTGTCTAAAACCATGCACAAAAAATCAGATCTAAATGGATTAAAGATCTCAATATCAGACTTGAATCCATAAAATACATTGAAGAAAATATAGAAAAAAACCCTCCACGACATTGAAGCTAAAGGCATCTTCAAAGATGAAACATCACTAATAAAGCAACTAGAAGAAAAGATAAACATATGGGACTACATGAAACTAAAAAGCTTCTGCACCTCAAAAGAAACAGTAACTAAGACAAAAGACAGCCCACAGAATGGGAAAGAATATTCACTCAATACCCATCTGATAAGGGGTTAATAACAGGATATATCAGGCACTGGTAGAACTTTACAAGAAGAAAACAACCCCTTCAAAAAAATGGGGAGAAGAAATGAACAGAAAATTCAACAAGGAAGAAATTCAAATGGCCAAAAAACATATGAAAAAATGCTCATCATCACTAATCATTAGAGAGATGCAAACCAAAACAATAAGATATCATTTTACACCACAGAGACTGGCACATATCCAAAAGAGCAACAAAAAGTGCTGGCGTGGATGTGGGGAAAAGGGGACACTCATCCATTGTTGGTGGGAATGCCGGCTGGTACAGCCTTTCTGGAAAACAATATGGACATTCCTCCAAAGACTAGAAATTGAATTCCCATTTGACCCAGCCATACCACTCCTGGGAATATACTCTGGGAAGCCAAAACTACACAGCGGAAACACCATTCCCTACTTTTATGCTCATAGCAGCATTATTCACAATAGCCAGAATCTGGAAACAACCAGAGTGCCGGAGAACCAATGACTGGATAAAGAAGCTTTGGTATATCTACACAATGGAATACTATGCAGCTGTTAGGAAAAATTAAGTTATGAAATTTGCCTATAAATGGATGGACATGGAGAAGATTATGTTGAGTGAAATTAGCCAGAAGGAGAGAGACAGATACAGAATGACTGCATTTATTTGCATGACATAAATATTTATGTACATATTATGATACCAATATCCAAGGTCAAGTGAAACATGTATCAGGAGGTCTTGTCAAAGGCGGAAATTATCACAAACGTGTGGGAGTCAGAGGCTAGGTAAGACAGAAAATGGAACAGTGGGCTAACAGTTGTCGAGGGTACTAATACCAACCTAGAACTGAGCATTAAATACAGGCAAAAAGATACACATGACAACCCTTTAATATATGTTCTGTCATTCACAATCTGGAAGGAAAGGAAAAGAGAAAGAGAAAGATAGCAAGGGAATGAAATAAAGAACCTGCTATGGAGGTGGGCTGGGGAGGGGGCAGGGAACCGGGGACACTGGTGGTGGAAGATGGGCACTGGTGGAGGGATGGGTGCTGGAACACTGTATGACCAAAACCCAAATATGAACATCCTTGTAATTGTATATCTCATGGTGGTATAATAAAATACTTAAAAAAAAAAAAAAAAAAAGAATAAATCCTGAGCATGCCAGGTGTGGTCCAAAATCAGAAATAAATATACAAATATTTACAATCGTTTCCATAATTAAAATCCATCAGATCCATAAATTACAAAAAGAGAAAGAACATTGTCTAAAAAGAAACAGGGGAAAATTTACCGAGTCATTTTACTTCTGTAGACTTCAGTGAATCTCTTTAAAATGTGTTAGATTGTCACACTATGACACAGTCAAATTAACCAATTAGTTATAATTTATTGATTAATGATCAGAGCCCCCACCAAGAGTAATTCCTAAGCACAGAGCCAGATGTAACCCCGGGACCAAACTGGACGTGGCACCAAAAACAAAGAAATGTTACTAAACCAGGAATATCACAGAGTTATTTGAATACTGACTGATGAGTAAGTTTCTTTGGAACCTAAAGCTAGAACCTGTAGTAAATAGCACAACCCACCTCATGTCTACACTAGCCTGATGATACCTGAAAATTATGTAACATGCACAAACACTAAATATGTATTTTATAAAAATCTAATACTCGAATCTAGGTTTTCACACTTACGTAATGTAAAGGTCAACCTGTGCTTCTTTTTCCTCTAGATCCTAAGGAAAAGTCGAATATTTTCCAAAGTTTAAAACTAAATTCTATTGTATTCTGCCCTTGATTTCTTTTATGTGCACTAATATTAACAACTATTTCATTATTTATTTTTTGAATACTTTTCTACATTTCCAAGAAAGTGAATCAGCGGGCCAGAGCGATAGCACAGCGAGTAGTGCCTTTGCCTTGTACACGGCCAACTAGGGTTTGATCCCCAGCATCCCATATGGTTCCCCGAGCATCGTCAGGAGTAATTCCTGAGTGCAGAGTCAGGAGTAACCCCTGAGCGCCGCCAGGTGTGTCCCAAAAAAAAAAAAGAAAAAATAACGTGAATCAAGTGAATCAAATGAAAACCATTCTAAGTTTAATTCAGACAGAACTGTTCAAGTAAATATCTGACCAAGTTTTCAAGCAATTACCTTGCAAACGGATGTATCAGCTTGCTTTGTTTACTAGTCCGTTTCTTCTTGCTGGTGGACAGAAAGGAACTCTGATGGAACTAGTTTAGAAAAGAAGAAAAATGAAAAGCCAAACTCCAAAAGTGATTCAAAATTTGCTATTAAAGTATGAAATTCCTCAAATTATACAAAGAAAGCAATAGTAAAAGAACAATTTTTTTTGCAGTGACAAGTACTTTAATTTTTAAAAACAAATGACTTAAACAAATGGCACCACTCTACTCTAAAGTGATACAGTTAACGATAAGGAAGTTCTGTCCCATCAAGTGCTAACGCACCATCTACACTAGACAATCTCAACTCCTCCATACTTATCGCTTAGTGTATCTGCGACGCTCAGATGGCAGACTACCCTCAAAAAGGAACAGGGAACTGTCAGTTCTTTAACTTTAAAAAGGTTAAAACTCCAACTCCATCCCCAAACAGTGCAGATAGCTTTATTTTTCAAAAATCAGCATTTCAGAGCACAATTTCTACATTTGAAATTCTTACAATCCTAAATAGGTATTACAGCACAATTTTCCACAACAAAATTGTAGCACACAAATCCAGCAACTCCTCGACTTTCAACTGTCTGTCAATACACTGCACCCTGCTTAAATGCCTGTACCTGGAAAGCAAGGCAATGCAAATCCTTAGGATTAGAAATCGAGAAACCCGACCCGGAAGGATGAGGTGGGCAAGTGAGAGAGGAAGATTGTTATACCCACGTCAGAACCCAACTTTCACAGCCGCTGCCACGCAATGAGGGTGGTGGAGGTTGGGAAATGCTTAAGTGCAAAGCTAGAAAATGCAGAAGCCACCCCCAAATTTGATACCCTGACATCTTCTGTGCGGCCATGAGGAGCAAAAGACCTCCTGAAGCCATTCAGATCGGACATCATCTTATACTGGGTTCTTGGGGTCGGGGGTCTCTCCCCCATTTGAGGAACTCTAAAACTAACCAACTTAGGAGAAAAATAAAAGCCACCAGGCAGTAATAATAAAGTCAGAGGCTTTTAAGAAGAGCCACCTATACCGTAAAAGCAAAATAAAATCCAAAACAAAAAAAATTAAACTCCTCCCCGCCACCCCACAATCCTTAAGAGATTGGCCAGGATGGTAGGGAAAAGTCCTGGCTAGTGGCTGATCCTCCTAAAACTACAGAGCCGCGGGGATGAATGTACGCAAAAGTCCGGGAAGAAGAGCAAGACCAAGTCTGGCTTGGATAAAGACAGTCGCCCGGCCAACGCACACGAGCACCCAGGACATAGCCGCGCCAGGAAGAGTTGGAAAAGGGGCCCGCAGCCAGCAGCACCGGCCCCAAGGCAGCTCCACTTGGGGGCTGCCAAGAGCCGCTCCGGCAAGTGTGATGGTCCTGAGTGTATGCCCCCGCCCCGCCCCAATAGAACAATTCTTGCATGAGAATATGATGACAAGGATAATCACAGACCATCTGTACTCATGCCAAACAGAAACCTTCCAAATGGTCCTCTATGCATGGAATAAACACAATGTGTATAGTCAAATAGACATAATATATCCGCATATACATGCAGATATGCTCATGACTGCATATTATTATGTATTATATTATTGGCTTTTTATAAAGCATAATTTAAACAATTGTTTAAAATGCTTTAAAGTTTGGATGATTTTATTTAAAACTTTTTATTTATATTTTTAATTACTAGTAATTATAACAATAAAGTAGATAAAATAATCTATGGAAACAAGTATAGTCATAGTCAAAGAGGTAAGTCCAAGAACCGAGTCCTTGGGTACCTAAAATTTATTTATTTATTTTTAATTTCTTAAGCCACAATGGCTATGTTCAGGACTTACTCCTGACTACACTCAAGGATCACCCCCAGTAATACTCAGGGAACCATATGGGGCGGTGGGAAACAAACCAGGATCAAGAGTAAGGCAGCACCTTACTCCTGTACTATGTCTCTTACCCCACCCCATTGGCTACCTAAAATTTAGCAGCCAAGGAAATAAAAACCAGCAAATAGACTGAAAAAGAGCAATGAGGAAAAAATAACTTAGGAGACGGTAATATCCTAAAACAACCATATGAAGGCTAACATAAGAACCAAGAAATATATTTCTAGAAGCCTTGGCAACATGAATATCAATTTTCAGAAGAGCTGCTTTGGTGCCCTTAGCAGGATAAATCCCACTGGTAGGGTTCAAGAGAAGCTGGAGTAGCCAGAGATAGTACCGGAGTAACGATCCTTGCCTCACGTGTGGTTAACCCAGTTTGATCCTTGGCACCAGTTTCATCCCATTTCATGATTCTGAGCATTGCCAGAAATGATCACTAAGCACAGAACCAGAAATAAGTTAAGTACAGACAGATGTGGCCCAAAAGCAAAAAACAAACAAAAAACAATGAACAGAAAAGAAATTAAAGACAATATGAACAATTGTTTTAAAAAAGTTTTGCTCAAGGAAAAGGGCAAAAAGGACTGAGAGAATGGAGCTGGAGCCCAGTTAAAGAGAGTAGAAGACCATTCTAGATATATCATAAGCAGCATAAAAAAGAATGAAGAAGCATGCCCGAAGTCATATGGAAAGAGCCTCAAGACATGTTTCAGTTTGAAAAGTAAGGCAGAGAATAATCAGTGTGCTATATTTATAAGAAAAAACTTTTTAAATTTTATTATTCTAATATTAGAATCAAAGGTATACATTATCAAACTCCCTCTTACCAGCTAAAAGAAAATGGAATCATAAAACTTTGTAAATCGGCAAGATCTAGTTAAAAACATAAAAAGTACAGGAAAATGGGAATCCAAATTAGACATTGTCCCTCATTCTCTTGCTTCTGCATTCACTGTTTTCAAATTTTTTGAAGCTATTGCTCTTAGCCCTCCTGACTTTCCTGAAAAGAAGCACACAAAAGGAATAGGGGCGGGCTGAGAGAGCACAGAAGGTAAGGTGCTTCCCTGCACGTAGCTGATCCTTGGCATGCCACATGGTCCCCAAGCCTGCCAGGAATTATCGCTGAGTGTAGAGCCGGGAGTAAGCCCTGAGAATTGCTGGGTATGGCAAGAAAAAAAATTAAAAGCATTCAGGAATAATGATACAATTTCTAAAGATTTAAAATTTAAAGAATTGATGAAGGAATAAATCTTTAAATCACAGTTCACAACATAAAAGCAAGTAATTTTTTAGGGCTATCTGTCCCCCTAAAGTTCCTTAAGATGAGTGAGCTAACCTTCCCAGCTCCCACATCTGGTCAAAACCTTCTTTCTTTTACTATCCAAGACAGTTTTTCTACTCTCCCCTGACTGCTAGACATAACTTCAGTCTTGGTAATTTATCCTAGCAACTGATTCTGTCCAATAGGCTGAACAGCAAAGCAGTGCTCACTCTGTAAAATAGAGAAGATTAAATGTTTACAGAGAACGTTAAATTTAGCACAATGCTGCTCACTGTTATCATATGTGTTGCTATGAGCTACACCTTCTGTGAACGTTACTTCACAGGGTCAACTCCACAAATCCTTTCTTCAAACAAATGTGGATTGTTAGAGCGTAAAATACCTAGTCTTTTGGTAGTCTTCATAAAAATTCAGATAAAGTTGCTAAACTAAACATGCTGAAAGAGTTCTATCTTCTTACCACAAAAACCATATATTTAAGAGCCTTGTAAATGACTTAAAACCTTTTAAAAGGTTTGCAGAAAATTCAGAAGGCAGGAAAATACAGGCAATAAAAAATAATGATAGCTAACATTTACTGCATGTTTATATTGTTAGACCACACAAGTTACATTTAATTCTTACAATAATTTTGTATAGATATACTATCGCTATATATGCCATGTATATGAACACACTAAGATTCAAAGTGTTAAGAAACTATATTCATTTTTTTAATTGTATTCTTTTTGTAATAGTGCAAATTTATACCTAATATAGAATACTGTATTTTTACTGCTGTCTTATTGTTTATTTTGGTTTTGGGGGCTATACCCAGCAGTGCTCAGGTGTCATAAAAAATGCTAGGTATTGTAGCCAGGTCTGCTACATACAAGGCAAGCTCCCTACTCTGGCCCCTCTACTACGGGCTCATATGCTTTTGAATCTTACGGGCCATTCTGTTCTGTTAAGCTGTAGAATTCTGTGCTACTTTTAGTCACAATCTAATTTTCATAATATATATAATAATATGTATAATAATTTCCATATAATTATTATAACCAATTATGCCAAATGATAATATGCTGTTATTCAATTAAAAAATCCGGGGAGAGCTGCCATCCGGCTCTCCTAGCTCAGCTGACCATGAGGCGTCCAGGAGAGCCTCCGAAGCAGCCAGATGACACTTGCTCACCATAATAGCCGCCATTTTCACGGTCCAGACTTCACAGATCATCAGAGCCCCCCCACCCAAGAGAGAAGCTGATCTCAAGCCCAGCTCAGCAGAGCAGCCGAGTTCAAGCCCAGGTAGGCAGTTCTCAGAGGGAAAGTCACCAGGTGTTCGTGGAGATGGAGCTGGAGTCCCCCCTTCCCTTCTCTGACCCAGCCGGGTGACCTGGTGGACCCGCCCACAAACTGCCCTCAGGGCTATCAACCATCATGCAGAGTCTCAGACACATGGGGGAGAGCTGCCATTCAGCTCTCCCCCAAGTAGGTACATCAAACTAGTGGAACCAATCATGTTCTAGAAACTCAGAAAGCAAATTCAAGAACAGAAGAAGTCAGAAAACCTCTTACAACACAACCACAGTCATCCTCTGGTCCAGACTTCACAGCTAGACACAGCCTGACCCAAGAAAGAAGCCGAGTTCAACCCCAGGCATGCAGGACTCGACAACTACACAAACCAGGTTTTTAGGGAGCCTGGACTGGGGCCACCTCCCCACACCTCAGCTCCCCTTATAAGGGCCTGGTGCCGTTCCCCAAACTGCTACTAGGGTTCTCGGCTAGACACCAGGTATTCAGGTGTAGGGCAGAGTCTCTGCCTGCCTGCCCCTGTACTAGGCTGATGGGGCGTCTTGGGGTGGGGACAGGTTTTTGCTCCTTGGCCTGTCCTCCACCAGGCTCACAGAAGTCAGAAAACCTCGCACAACACAATCACAGTCATCCTCTGGTCTGGACTCCACAGCTGGACATAGCCCGATCTCCATGGTGCCCAGGCGCCTGTGCGATATCTCAAAACCTGGTATACCACAAACGTGTGGGAGTGTCAGAGGCTAGGTAAGACAGAGAAGGGAACAGTGTGTTGATAATTGTTGAAAATGATGATACCATCCGAGAACTGAGCATTGAATATAGGAAAAAAGGTACACATGATAACATCTAAATGTATGTATTACAATCCACAATGTGTAAGAAAGGGAAGTGAGAAGGAGAGAGAGAGGAGAGAGAAAGAGAAAAAGGAGATAAAGAACCTGCCATGGAGGCAGGCTGAGGAAAGGGGGAGGAAGTGGGGACATTGGTGTTGGGAAATGGACAGGGGTGGAGGGATGGGTGCTGGAACACTGTATAATCAAAACTCAAACATAAACATCTTGTAATTGTTAAAAAAAAACCTGAGTGAAAATATAAATAAATAAAAGGTTATAAATAAAATCATCTATTCTTTGTACAAATTTAATATATATGTATCTAACTTCAGTGCTATTAACTAACCTTAGATATACTCACCAATACTAAAAAACTACAATTATATTCCACTTACCTCAGAAAGTGTGCTCATTTCAATTGCAGTTATCAAGTTATTGTTCATGAGCGCTTCTATATCTATAAGCTTCTTATTCTGTATTTGCGAAAAAATAAAGACTCCTTTCAATAAAGACTTGGAATTTATTATACCATTTATGTATACATCAATTGAACAGACTAAGAAAACTACAAAAATCATCTTGAGCTAAAAAGGTACTAGAGGAGGAGCTGCAGAGATAGTACAGGGGTTGAGGCACATGTCTTACATGTAGTCGAGCCCAGTTCAATCTCTGGTACAACATAGTCCCGGGGCAGTGCTGGGTGCAGCCCCTGAAAGTCCCAAGCACAGCAGGTGTGGTCCTAGAGGTCCTCCAAGCACTCTCAGGGTGACCCAGGTAATTTTGGGCATGCAGGGCCCAAGCATTAATACAACCTCGGGGCCTAGCATAGAACCACCGGACCACATGGCAAAGAAATATCAAAAAGGACCATAGAGCTTCCTGAACAGCGACTGGGAGTCTCCGAACCCCAATCTCCACTGAAATAAAAGGTACTATGGGGCTGGGGTCCTGGACTAGAGTACAGTCAGTAGGGCTCTTGTCTAACATGTGACCAACCTGGGTTCGAGACCCAGCACCTCATGTGGTCCCACAAGTTCCCAGGAGTGATCTCTCAGCAGAGCCAGGAGTAAGCCCCTGAGCACTGCCAGGTATGCCCCCAAAAACAAAAGAGCACTAAAGTAAAATAGGATGCAGTAGATAATTGAGCACATGCTGTGCTTACTCTAGGCCCTAGCTTTGACTCTGGCACTGTCCGGCCACCAAGCACCAACAGCTGTGAGTGGGTTGCCCTGCTGTGTCTGAGCAGCCCCACACTGCAGGGCCTGAGCACTAAACCAGCACAGCTAAGCTGAGTATAGAGTAGAGCAGCCCCTTGGCCCCCTGAGCTCTCCTTGGGACACCCCCTTCCAAAAAAGATCTCTATATAGGATACAGCTCTATACAGTTCAAATATATACATGAATGTATATCTGTCTCACACACATGTACTCTTTCTGTGACACACACACACACACACACACACACACACACACACTAGAATGTTTTTGATCATAAAATTTTTCTACATTTTTGTCTTTTGATAATGCTATGCACCAGATGGGAAATGATCATAGCCTGTAACTACCACAGGAATTTAAATCTCTAGTAGATCATTTTCCTATTTTAAGTGATTTTTATTCATTTTTGAGTTGACCTATAGTTGCAATCCAGATAATCATGTGTTTTTTGTTTTGTTTTTAATTGCTCTATCTGTAGACACAATTAAAAATTTAAAGGAAAAGCAATGACTATAATCCTCAATCCATTAGACTTGAAGTCACTGAAATGCTAGGATTAAAAGAGAGTACAAACAATCTGGAACTCTCCTCCTTTTAACTTACTGGACATATGATGCCCAACTCCTCAAAACGTAGCCAAGCACCAAGATTTACTGATAATAAACAATCAGATACTAATTAAGATATTTTTCTGGTTTGCAGTACTACACACATACACCTTTAAGAATACCCAGGTAAACATTTAGAATGCAGACTCAAGATGCCTATTTAGTAACTACTAATGAGTTGTTCATTAACACGGCACCCTCTTTCAATAATTTGAGATTTTAAAATAGATTTCTAGAACTTCCAAATTAATAGTTAATATTTTTGTTAAAATTTTTTAGCTTAAAAATTTAATACAATATAATTTCCATACCAAATTATTTAGTTTTAGGCGGAGAAATGTATTCTCAAAATTCAGTTTTTCCATTTCTTTTTGCAATAGCATCTTTTCAGTTGTAATTCTTCGATAATTCTCTTTCTCTCTACTAAGAGCTTGAGCTAAGGCTCTATTGTTGTGTTTTAAAGAAATCTTGAAAATAGAAGAATTATCTGTAAAAAATTTTTAAAGAGTTAATATTGAACTTATACCTTACATATTTCTTAATAAAACAACTGTTTAAAAATGTACTTTACTTTCTAAGTTTTCATTGATTTGGAAAAAAGAATGACAACATAGAGGTAATTTTAGCAACTACATACAGGTACAAAAAGAGTTGTAAAGAATGCAGACTGTGAATAGAACTGAAAAAAGGGACTCTAAATAAACACTATATTCTAGATAATTAAATCAGTGACAAAAACTAAATGTCGATGCTTGTTGCTCTACCTTCTTCCTGTGACTAGGCTATAATATAGAGAAGCCAATACCATAGGAATGAGTATAGACAATCTGTGAACACTTTAGACCCAGTTCCTGTGGTTCCTGAGAAAAAGAGTTAATTTTTTAAATAAGAAAAAAAAAATTTAATTAACTACTAAAAATACTTAATTTTTTAACTGAGAACTAAAAAAATAGTTAATGCACTCAAATCCATTTTTCAAAACTACAAGTGAAAAGTAGCACACTTAACTATAATGTAGCATAGATCTATTAAACCCTGATGGGTTCTAGTATCTTCCCTGTTGGAGGACAGGTTTAGCTAACCTGGGAGTTTTGCTGTTTTGCCCACTCCCAGCTTAATCTATTTAAGCCAAGGTTCATTCTAATGAGATCTCTCTTCTATGTAAACACTGCTAGAGGGTGTGGCACTTAGAGAAGTCACCTTGATTGAATAACTTCTGACTTATACATCTACGAAGACTTCTATGTTTTCTAGATTGGGCACAGCTCCTCTTTATACCCATTGCACCCAGCGTGAGACAGTTAGAATTTACCAGGAGACTACCACCCTGGCTATGCTGAGACTATAGGAAGACTATAGGAAGGATCATACTAGTTTGCTCTAAGCAGGCGAGTGTGACCCTTTCAGTACACGAGAACAAGATACTCAGAATCACCCTGGTGCAGATAATAATAAGAAGGACCTTGTGGGTACCATCTAGATTACATGAAGCTCATGAAGTTAAGATGTATTACTTTATACCAGCCCCCCTCTCTCCAGTGTTTTACATAAGAGATAATCTTGGTAGAAAGGATTAGACCTTGGCATAACCTTTGTTTATACCTGCAATAGGGTGTGGCACTACACTCTGTTTAGAGTTCTTTGTTGACATGACCCTCCCAATTGGATTACTTTGGTGTATATAAGGGGCTGACTTGAGGCCCCTTCACTTCTACTTTTTGGGCCTTTTAGCTTTCAGCTTTTTGGCTCCTGTGGATTTTGGCTCCTTGGCCTTTTGCTTTTGGCTTTTGGTTTTTTGCTCTTTGGCCTTTTGCTCCTTCTTCTGGGTAGGACTCAGCTTGGGTGAGATCCTTTCTCTTTGGTGGGAGACTTAGGCTCTTTTGTATGGTCTAAGTTCGGACCAGAGCTAAAGTTTGTTCATTATATTGAGTGCTGTGGAAGAGCTTTTGTACTATTAAAAGCCTTTTTTGGAACTGCACCGGACTCATGAGTTTTCATCTGTTCTCCCAGCGTCCTCGGAGGTAGAAGAGAACCTCTGTCCCAACACTGTCGGGGACCCCAGCGGCAGTTCCCCGACACTTCCCTGCACCCCAAAGTCGCTTATTTCTAGGTATGTATTAATCTAAATTTGATTGTTTCTCCTGCCAAGCACTATGTAAATCTAATTTAAATTAAAGATGTTTTTCTCTTGGTAGCAAAGGAATTTTATTGTATGATCCTTGATAAGCCTTAAATTCAGCTGTTTCCTTAGAACACGCTCCATGATTTATAAAACATACATCACTATTCAGTATCCTACCCGATTGTGAAATACATTTATTAAAAATAATGATAGGGGCAGAAGAGATAGTACAGCAAGGAAGGTGCTTGCTTGTCTAGCACATGGCCAACCTGCATTTGATCCCCAGGTAGTACATATGGTCCCTTAAGCACTGCCAGGAATGTTCCCTTTGCACAGGGCCAGGAGCAAGCCCTGCGCACTGCCAGGTACAACCCAAAAACAAAACAAAATGAAAAACAGTAACAATAAAGTGGTGATTGAAAGTTTGGGCATCTTTTCCAAGCATTTCTAAATGTGGCTCTATTGGTCTAGCACTGCTGGATCAAGATAGCATCTCAGGCCGGGTGCAAGCACAGAAGCAGGCAGGCCTGCCCTGCTGAGCTGAGTTTCACTGGGAAAAGTTGCCCATTCCCAAACACTACTGGTCAGGTTCCCTGTGCTCCCCTCTGCAAAAAAAAAAAAAAAAAAAAAAAGTGAAAATAGGTCAAAAAATGATTTCATCTTGGCACGAAGAAAGTTTCCGTTAATCAAATGAATGAATGAATGAATAAACAAAGCAAATGGAAAGAGATTAGAACAATCTAAGAATTTCCAGATGTTAAAAGAGAGTAACATTTTCCTACTGCACTCCTCAATTTCAGTACAGTCTTTAACGAGTATGCAACAGTTCTGCCAAAGAGGACAGGCAACAGCCACTCCAGAAGGTGGTTATGCTAGAGACTCGTGAAAGAGGATCATTGTTAAAAAGATAAACAGTAATGTGGGGGTCTGGGCAACAGTACAGAGGGTAGGGCCCTTGTCTTGCAAGAGGCCAGCACAGGGTCATTCCTGAGTACCCCATATGGTCTCCCAAGCCCGTTAGTGATCTCTGAGCACAGAGGCAGGAGTAAATCCCGTATACCACCACGTATGATCCAAAATCCAAATAAAAACAAACAACAATAAAACCAAAGATACTCAGGAGGTTCGGCTACTTCACAAGGCACACACAATTATCACTTATAGGGACTGTATCAGTAAGAAACCTTCCCAAAACCTATTAAGATGGAACCACAGAGATCATTCCTGAAGTACTAACTTTTTTATTTTTGCTTTTTTTGGGTCACACTCAGCAATGCTCAGGGGTTACTCCTGGCTCAGCACTCAGGAATTACTCCTGGCGGAGCTTGGAGGACTATAGGGGATGCCGGGATAGAACCCAGGTCGGCTGTGTGCAAGGCAAATGCCCTACCCGCTGTGCTATTGCTTCGGCCCCTGAAGTACTATCTTAACTCCAGAATTTATGAAACACCCTCTCTAAAGAGTTCAGATCATCTACTATGAGATCCTATCCAGGCCAACTTTGTAGATGACCATCATTCAATTTCTACAGCATGCCAGAAAAACAATCTCACCTTTTTTTTTTTTCTTTCCAGAAAGGTCACATTGCTATTTTCTACAATGAACAGCAGATATCTGCCTTGGGCAACCCCAGCCTCACTGATGAAAATTCAGTTGTTACCATTGCGGGTAAACATAACTACCCAATTAACAGGACTTAAGGAGAAGGAGATAGGAAGAATCAAAATGGGAAATAAATACCATTCAACAAAACATATTTTTTTTGTTTTTTAGCAAGTCATATTTTTAGCAAGTCATATTTTGCTCCTGATAAAACCAAGTATCAAATAGTAGTAACAATAATAACCTGTTTTTCAGGAAAAAGCAAGAAGGTTAGTTTCTCTAGAAAAATATCACTTACTTAATATTTTCGTTTTGATCTTTGAAGCAAGAGAAACATTCAACTTAGCAGCTTTGGAAATTCTTTTGTCTCTCACATGTCTCTTTTTTCCTGGGATAAAACCAGCTTCCATCGTTGGGTACTCCATCACTGAAGTTAAAAAAAAAGTCACAGAACTGATTATTAACAGAATTACTGGTGTCTCTTTAAATAAAAATCAAGTTTGTTTCTGTATATTTGTAATAACTCTGTATAAAATTTGAAAAATAGTGGCAAGGTGGGGTATGTACAATAATGGTGGACTCTGTTCTCCCCAATTTTCAACTAAACCTGATGAATAGAATGAACTACAGGCCCTGGAATGGGTAGATGCTAAGGGGAGCAGGAGGAAGCAGGTAGTAACTGGAGTTCACCTGGAGACACTGGAGTCTGCTGAAGACAGAGGCAGGCTGTTCATTTCTGCCTGGTCACACAGATTAGAGGGCTTTCCTCCGAAGGGCAGGGAATACTGGGGAGCAGAGTTCCAAGGCAGACAGCCAGCAAACAGCCAAGGAATCACAGCGTAGGTGAGATCACACCCCACTGCTGCTGGGGTTCATGTGACTGCCTGTCTAGCCCTCCCCAGGGTGGCACCCACATCTATATTATGGCCCCAAACTACTGTATGCCTACAGCTGGAGTCCAAGTGAACAAATTCAAAGCAGGCAGCATTTCACTGAGGGCACGTATGGACTGTGAAAACAAGCCTAACTGAATCTGCCTGAGAGATGGTGGTCTCGCAGCACCCAGACCCGCAGCTACTCGATCACTCTCCTGCCTGCACGTCCCTGGAAGATTTGGGTGGCAGAACCTACTGATTAGGACTAGACCACAGTGGAGGGTCAAGCATCGACTGCAAACTTCGCCCAGACAAGTGGAAGGCAGCAGATACTGCCCCAGTTCAGACACTTCCAGGAAGCTTGGGTTCACCGTTTCCTTCTCTGCTTGCTGCTGCCTCTGCTCCTACCTTGTGTTGACACTAGGTGATCTAAAATAAGTGCTAGGGTGTCAGGCTGTAGGATACCACTGTACTGTGGTATCCTAGAAGTACACCCTGCAGCCTACAAGGCAAGGTAAGGAAAGAGACCCCCAGAACATAGCAACTCTTAGCATGTAATGTTAATCAAACTGAGGAAAGAGGATCTTTCACAAAGATTTCTAATACCTCATTTACAACTATGGACAAATCAACTGCAGAGAGAATAAGGAGATAATAGCCTTAAATGATGAACTAGAACAGATGGGCTTAATAGATATTTTTAGGACACTTCACCCCCAAAAGCTAATTTTCATTTTTTACAAATGCACATGGAACTTTTTCAAGGAAAGACCATATGCTAGGACACAAAACAAATATCAATAAACCTATGAAAACTGGAATCATACTAATTATTTTTTCTGGTCACAATGGAAAATTGGAAATTGCAAAAAGAAAACATCATAAAATGTGAAACATGCAAAAGACTAAACAGCATGCTTTTCAGCAACTGCTAAATCAATGAAGAAATTAAAATTTTATAAGGGAATAACTAATGCCCGAAGGCAATGGAAGAGAATATAAAGGTGCTGGTAGTAGGACAAGTTGCTGAAGCAGGTGCTGAACGAAGGTGCTTGTGGTAAAAAGCAAAATGCATAAAACTCTGTCACTAACAGTATGAAAAACCACAGTGCCTAAAAAGGGGAATGGAAGTGAACTAGGGACCTTGGAAGAGGGGAGTGGACAGTGGTGGAAGGCTTGGTGGTGAAACACTGTATACCTGAAGCTCAGCCATGGACAACTTTGTAACTTTGTGATTCACAGAGTTTCAATAAAAATGTTTTTAATTACCTGAAGACAAAATGATAACAGAAGTTATCAGAATCTAGAGGATGCAGCAAAAGCAATACCAAGAGGGAAGCTAATAGTGATGCAGGCCTTTGTTGCAGGACTCCTAAGGGCCGCTGCATCTACTCTGGATTGCCTCCTGCAAATCACTTCGTAGATAAGGGGGTAGTCTAAATGTGGCAGTTTATCTGACCATGTATTCTGTACTGGATGGTATAAATATTCTCTCATGCTACCACAATCACCGTGGGACTAGCTAGATCTTACCAGCATATTTGCCTGGCCACGTTGGATCTCTAAGTAATTAGACCAGAGAGAAATGCTGTTTGCTTCCAAGCAAACAAGCATGGCTCCCTGATATACTCAAAGGCAACTAAAATACAAAACTACAACGAAGTAGAAGAGACTTGTGAAGGCTTGGAGAAATATTTAACTGGCATTAGTATTAGTCTTTGGTACAGAGACATGCCATCTCAGAAACCCCCTTCTCTACCCTATAAAGGCATTTCCAGGCAGATCTTGGCTCAAAACATTAGCACAGTAAAGGCCCTAGGTGAGGTGCAGGGAGGGATTACCTAAGGGCATATAACCCTCCCTGCTTTCCATAACAGTGGGAGGAAGGTCTGGGTTGCAGGGGTATAAACTAGCAGGGGGTATAAATTAGCAGGGGTATAAACTAGCAGGGGTATAAACTAGCAGGGGTCTGAGTTGCAGGGGTATAAACTAGTTTCCTCTCTCACGCGCTTCTTTTGGGCTCTTTGTGGGCGCTCACCCTTCTTGGAAGTCTTGTCTTCCCCTTTTACAAAGCCTTTACACGTGGTGGCCGCCATCTTGACCTACACCTGGCTAGGGTTCTAGCCTGGAATCCTAAGCACCGGGCTTTTCCTTTTGCTGATTTGTATGCCTGAACCTGTGATAAGTAAAGCCTTTTAAAACTGCATCGGATTCCTGAGTTTTCATCCATTTCTCGCCGGCTTCGGAGGTAGAAGGGAACTCACTTCCCGGCACTGTCGGGGACCCCGCGGAGCCCCCAACAGGCCTTCATGCAAAAAAAAAAAAAAGGACAAGAAGGAAAAGAAAATAGGAAATCACAAATATTCAATTTTCAATTTTACAGCTTTGGAAAAACAATAAATAAAACCCAAAGCAAGTTGAAGGAAGGAAATATTAAAATTCAGAACAGAGAGCCGGGTGATAGATCAGGTGGTAATGAATATGCCTAACATGTGAGGGCCCTGAACTCCATACATGGAACCACAATCCCCCATTCCTAGAACCAACACTTGTGGCTGACAGCCCTGGAGCACTTTTTGGGACAAGCAGTTCTGCATCAATGGTTTGAGTACTAACCATCAGCTCCACACTAGGGCCAAGCAGCACTCAGTGTGGTCTGGACCCCTGAGCTCTCAAGAGCATGAACATGTTTAAATCATTCTTTGAAAAACATAAATAAATGAAATAAAATGCAACCAAAGAGGGGATGTGTTGCAGGACTCCTAAGGGCCGCTGCATCTGCTCTGGATTGCCTCCCGCAAATCACTCCGTAGATAAGGGGTAGTCTAAATGTGGCAGTTTATCCGACCATGTATGCTGTACTAGCTGGTATAAATATTCTCCCATGCTATCACAATCATCGCGGGACTAGCTAGATCTTACCAGCATATTAGCCTGGCCACGTAAGGACACCTAAGTAATTAGACCAGAGAGAAATGCTGTTTGCTTCCAAACAAACAAGCATGGCTCCCTGATAAAATATAAAACTACAATGAAGTAGAGGAGACTTGTGAAGGCTTGGAGAAATATTTAACTGGCATTGGTGTTGGTCTTTGGTACAGTGACATGCCATCTCAGAAACCCCCTTCTCTACATTTCAAAGGCATTCCCGGCTCAAAACATTAGCACAGTAAAGGCCCTAGGTGAGATGCAGGGAGGGGTTACCTGAGGGCATTGGACCCTCCCTGCTTTCCATAACAATGGGAGGAAGGTCTGAGTTGCGGGGGGGTATAAACTAGCCGGTTCCCCGCTCTCCCGGTCTTCTTCCCGGTGGGATCTCGCCTCGTGAGCGTTTATTCCCCTTGGAAGTTTTACACGTGGTGGTCGCCATCTTGGCCTACACGTGGCTGGGGTTCTAGCCTGGAATCCTAAGCATCGGGTTTTTCCTTTTGCTGATTTGTATGCCTGAACCTGTGATAAGTAAAGCCTTCTAAAACCGCGTCGGATTCCTGAGTGTCCATCCATTCCTCGCCGGCTCGGAGGTAGAAGGGAACTTCGCTTCCCGGCACTGTCGGGGACCCCGGAGGAGCGCCCGACATTTGGCGTCCCTGGTGTGGGCACCACGAACATCGTCTGGTCTAATTATCATCGGACAGAGATCATCTGCCTCCGAACCGTGAGTAAAATGATGGATATCTCATGGTATAGATACATTGTATCTTTTATTGGCTAGGAACCATACATAGCCCAGTCTATAAAGTTCCTTTCTGAGAACTACTCTATCTTTTCACAAATCATCTGGGTCCTTGCGATTTTTAAACTGTACCTTTGTAAGGACAATGTTTAATAGAGAGAGGGAAGAAAGTAATAAATTGAATGCAATCTTAAGGGACGAGGTGTACTCAGCGATTGAAGAAATAAGTGAGGATCATAAAGCTACAGGTAGACTGGTCTTAAAGCTTGAGGACAGAATTATTAAACAGAGTTTAAAATTTGAAAAGAAATTAGAAGAACAGGAAAGTAAAATTATTAACCAGATTTTAAAATTTGAGGAAAAATTAGAAGAACAGGATTTAAAATTCAAGGAAAAATTAGAAGAACAGGATTTAAAATTCAAAGAAAAATTAGAAGAACAGGATTTAAAATTCAAAGAAAAATTAGAAGAACAGGAAAGTAAAATTACTAAACAGGATTTAAAATTTGAAGTAAAGTTTGAAGAGCAGAAGAAGGATATCGATAAAATCAGCACTATCTTAGAGGAAGAAATTGACAGACAGAGAGATAGAATAGATGGACAGAAAGAGGAGGTTTGGAAGTTACACATAAGATTGAAAGAACAAAAGGAAGAAATATATAGGAAACTTGAAAACTTAAACCAAGAAATGGATGTGTTACGCAGGGAGATTTCTGATTTCATAACTTATCAATCAGGACCTAGCGCATACCCAATACTGAGGCGTGAACCAACTAAAAGCCGTTCACAAACACGCCCCAAAACTGTAGACTTGAAAAAGGTGTATACATTCCCAGCAAAAAAAATCTAAAAAAGAATTCTAATGTGGCTGATAACTTAGAGGAGGAACAGGAAAACCCAGAGGAGGCAAATTCCCAAGCTGAAAATCTCTCCAGAGTTAATACCCTCAATGGGGTAGATGTTCCTCTGCCAGATACTACAAGCTCTGATGAGGAAGAAGGGGAGGAACAAATTAGCTCGAGTCAAAGAGCAAAGCCCAGCAATCTTTCTCATGACCAATCTAAAGATAAAGTAAAACCGATTCATGAAGACTTAAAAAATTGAGGCAATAACCCCATTTAGGAAGGCTTGCGACAGGTTTGGAATATCAAGTCCTTATACTTTAAAATATTTAGCTGATTGGAGCGAAAATGATCAGTGGGTATTGGGAGACTTTGAAACGGTAGCCCATACTTGTCTAAACAAATCACAGTACATGCAGTGGCATATGTGGTATGCAGATGGGGTTAACCAGAATATTGACACTTTAAGCGAAAAGGAATCAGGGCCATACTATAACCTTTGCCATGCTAAAAGGTGAAGGTGAATGGAAAAAAGAAAGCAAAACAAGCGACATTACCTGAACCTATTTTAAAATTTGTTCGGGAGACAGCATTAAAAGCGTGGGAAAGAGTAGGTTCCGACCCAGAATTTCTAGGTAGCTATACGAAAATTTACCAGGGTCGTGATGAACCATACTTTGATTTTGTTGGGAGATTATGTGAAACAATCCAAAGACAGGTTCAAGACCCAACCACTCAAGAAATCCTAAAACGAAACAGCATATGAGAATGCTAATCAAAAATGTCGAGCATTACTATATGGTATTAAGGAAAAGGATGACCTCATGGGGTATCTAAAGGCCTGTAGAAATGTCGGTTTAACCTCCCATAAAACACAGGATGATATAGAGGCTTATCCCATACAGCAGGAGGATCAGGAGAGGGATGAAATGTCAGACAGCTCTAGGGGGGGAGAAACAATAGACGTCAAAGGATAAACAATAATTGGAGAAACTATTCTAATAATCGCAGCTCCACCCCTCGGAGGGCCCCACCTGGACCATGCCCAAGGTGCAGAAAAGGAAAACATTGGGCCAGAGACTGTCGGTCTTGGAGGCGAAGTCAGCCTCAGACTTCATCTGGACAGATAACCTGCTTTAGCTGCGGAAAGAAGGGACACACCCGTAGAGATTGCCCATCTTCTAAAACTATCAATACAGGGCAACATTCTAATAATCCCTTTATAGGAAATGTTACATGGACCCCCTCCCAGGTTCCACAAGCTCCGCAGGCTCAAATAACATCTATGCCTCCCTAATGCGGGAAACTGGGTGGGGGCCAGCCCCAGGCCCAGCTGAATCCAGGGGCACTCTCCCTTCATTCCACCTGCCCAGTATCCTCCGAATCAGAATCCACAGAATTACAGTCAATAAATGCTCTCTGGCCTACCCCATCAGGCATTGGCAGTCTCGACATTCTCTGCCCTAAGACTGTCACAATATACCCAAGTCAAGACCCCTACATGCTAAAAACAGGGATAAAAGGACCTGCTCCCCAGGTAGTATGGGTTTAATTCAGGGGAGCGATTGGCTGAAATTTAAGGGAATTATGGTGCATTTCGGACTTCTGGATCCTGAATCTCATGGAGAGATAATACTGTCAATATCTGTGCCAACTAAATGGACTTTTAAAAAAGGGGAACCACTTGCTAAACTATTATTATTTTTTGAGGATCCGTGTAGTCAGTCCAAACACCCTACAGCTGGTGGCTTAAACAGTACCAACCATTCTGCCAACTTCATTGTTGGTTATGCAGCCACACAGAACCAAGCCCACCAGCCACCTGCTAACTATCTAGTTGGGTACACTGCCAGAATTTCTCAGGCCAAGCGGCCGGTTATACCCATCGAAATTTATAAAAGGAAATTCAAAGGCATGTTGGATACAGGGGGCAGACATATCCATAATCTCCACCAAGTATTGTCCCTCTAACTGGGCCCTAAAGAAAGTGTCCCATAGCCTGAGAGGGGGTAGGCAATATCTCCCTCCTCTCTTCTCCGACAGAGTGCCAGGTGGCTGCCGTGTATTGGCCCTGAAGGGAATGTAGCCATGGTCCGGCCTTATATAGCCCATATGCCTTTAACTTTATGGGGTCGAGACATGCTGGAGCAGTGGGGGCAGTAATCCACATACCTCGTCCAATTCCCCTTCGAGCACCAATTCCAGCTCTCCATAATAAGCCTAACACTGGGAGTAACCCTTTTAATTGGGGCCACTGTGGTTAAGCGCCCACCACCTATCCATATTCAGTGGAAGTCTGACAAACCTATATGGACACCACAGTGGCCCCTCAATACCAAAAAAGTTAGAGGCGCTAACAAATCTAGTGGAAGAACAGCTGAAATTAGGACATATTGAGGAAACGTTTTCAGAATGGAATTCTCCTGTTTTTGTAATACAGAAAAAATCAGGCAAATGGCGTTTGCTGATTGACTTAAGGAATGTAAATTCTACTATGGTCCCCATGGGAGCCCTACAACCTGGGCTCCCCTCTCCAGCAGCTATTCCTAAGGATTGGCCGCTAATTATCATAGATTTAAAAGACTGCTTTTACAGCATACCTATCCACCCAGATGATCGGAAAAGGTTTGCATTTTCAGTCCCTTCCATTAATCATAAAGGTCCTTTTACGTAGGTTTCAGTGGACAGTATTGCCCCAAGGAATGACTATTCACCTACGATGTGTCAACACTTTGTTGATGAGGTTTTTGCGACCCATTCGTGCTAAATTTCCTGGTGCATACATCATCCACTACATGGATGATATCCTGCTAGCTTGTGATAATTCCAGAGATCTCCAGAATTTATATAATGATGTAATGACAGTTTTACCAGAGGCTGGCTTACAAGTAGCTCGGAGAAAATCCAGATGCAGCCTCCATATGAATATTTGGGCTACGCTCTTGACCGCACTACAGTACGTCCCTCAAAAGATCTCCATTAGTCAGAAAAGGCTCAAAACCTTGAATGATTTTCAAAAACTGCTGGGGGATATCAACTGGGTGCGCCTCCCTTGGTATTCCTAACTGTGAGCTCAGTAACCTGTTCCACACCCTTGAAGGTGATCCTGCTTTTAAATAGCCCAAGGCAGCTAACTCCTAAAGCTCAGAAGGAATTAGATTTTTTCATGGATCGGCTTCAAAAATCTTACCTCTCCAGATTTAATCCCGGAGAAAAGGTATGGTTCTTGGTCTTCAACACTCCCGAGTCTCCAACTGCTGCTATAGCCCAATTATCGGGACCGTTAGAATGGGTTTACTTACATAACAAGCAGAATCGTACTGCTACACCTTACCTTGAGATGATAGCTAACCTTATAATTAAGGGAAGATCAAGAACCCAAGTATTACTTGGACATGATCCCCATGTAATTGTACTACCTGACCCTAAAAAAGAAATTGAAGCTGTTTTACCACTCAGTGAAATCCTTCAGAGAGCTTTAGCAGATTTTTCAGGAGAAATATCTTATCATTACCAGGCTGGAAAAACCTGGGAATTTCTGAAAAGGACACCTTTTATAATTTCCACCATTGTCCGCTCCTCTCCCATTCCTGATGCTCCAGTGTATTATATTGATGGCTCCTCATCAGGAAGGGGTGGAATTACAGGTCCTTCGTTGATCACTACTGTACATACAAGTTATAAATCTGCCCAACAAGTGGAACTCGCCACCCTGATACATTTACTATCCCATGTATCTGGCCCATGTAATGTGGTGAGTGATTCTGCATATGTAGTTGGTTTATTTCCTGGAATTGTCACTGCTTCTTTAAATGCCCATAATCCTATAATTCAGGAGCTACTCCATAAACTACAAGATCTCCTCCGAAATAGAACATTCCCTATATACATCTCCCACCGCTCACAGCCGACTCCCGGGCCAATGGTTCGAGGAAACGAAGCAGCAGATCTCTTGGCAGCACCAGTATTTAAATCAGCTGAGGAAGAGCACCAGACTCTACATACAAATGCCCGCCGCCTTCATGTACACCATGGCATCCCATGGAGACAAGCTAGACAAATTGTCCAAGCAACTGTCCTGTCTGTGCTCCTTTACATTGTACATCTCATGTAGCAGGAGCAAATCCTCGAGATTTACAGACAAACCAATTGTGGCAGATGGATATAACTCATACTAACTTATTTCCCAACAAACCTTTCCTTCATGTGGTCATCGATACATATCCCGGTTCATATGGGCTGTTCCTATGACGTCTGAAAGAGCTAAATCTGTTTGTTCATTTTTACTCCAGTGCTTCTCCCGTCATGGGTATTCCCCATACCATAAAAACAGATAATGGTCCTGCTTACACCAGCAAAACCTTCAAATCCTTTGCGAGGAATGGCAGATCAAACATATTACAGGAATTCCATATAATCCACAAGGACAAGGAATAGTTGAACGTGCCCACAGAACGCTTAAAACTCAGCTATTAAAGCAACGAAAAACAAGCATGCCTCCAATGGATTCTTTATCTTTAACATTATTCACCTTAAACTTCTTAAATATACCTCAAGGAGATCCCTATACCGGCTGAACGTCACTTTCAAGAAGATATGCAAACTCAAAAACAGTCAATTCACCTATCTGGGTGAAAATTGATGATAAATGGATTGCAGGTCACCTCCTCATTCGGGAAGAGGCTATGCTTTCATTTCTACAGACGATAACCCTGCCAAGAAACTCTGGGTCCCTCTGCGACTTGTTAAGACTAGAATTCTCCAAGAATCAGAAAACAACTAATTCTTTCAATATAAAGTCTTAAATTTTAAATTGCAAGTTGCTGTTTAAACTTCCTGGATTGGTTCCTTTTAATAATGATCTTGTTTTGCAGTCTGTGATCATGGTTCATGTCTAATATCTTGCCTTACAGCCTAAATATTTTCTTTCTTACAAAAAAAAAAAAGGGTGGAAAAATGGGTGGACTCTGATCACAGTGCTCATTACAAAAATGTTTGCTAAATCAATGAAAAATTGTTTTTCTAATGATTCTGTTCACAGGATGAGATATTCGAATCCAGTAAACCCGCGCTACAGTGCTCAATACTCCTAGACTCCTAAAACAGTGCTCGCTAAAAATTTAATAATTTGCAAAACTAATTTTTCCCAATGCTCTATTCACAGGAAAAGACACTTTCTCACCATCATTTGCCGGCTTTATATTTATGAAGCGCTTGACTCGTTACCATTTATCACCCTAAATGGGTCACATACACAGCTGTAAGATATTGATCGATCAAATGTATGTGTGTGCGTGTGTGCATGTGGTGGCCACCATTATGTTTGTGGATTAATGTTGTGTCTATGTTATGTCTCAACTACTACCTTCTCAATTTCTGACCACTACAAACCTCTATTACATTCATCAACTTCACTGCTGATCCACTAGATTTATCAATTTTAAAATCATCAATTCTCATACTTATTTCCCTGCTCCACCCATGTTGGAGCTTCTTTATGTTCTTCTCTCCATCCCAGACTTGGATCCCTACAAAGCCTTAAAATCTCTACTTGTGATTAACCTCGAAAAGTGTTTTTGTCTCGCCTAAGCTACAGGTACAGCTACAGGTGCCAATGTTCCCTTGCTGAAGAAGCCCTGCAAGACGCCTACACCAATGTTCCAGACACCTGCTCCAGCGCTCAAGACTCCTGTTCCAGAGTTCAAGATATCACACCGATGTTCCGACACCTGTTCCAGCACTCAAGACTCCTGTTCCAGAATTCGAGATACTTGTTCCAGTGTTCCTGAGACCCAATCCAGTGTTCCTGACAATTCAACGAGTTCCCTGATCGCTGCTCTCCAAAAGACTCATACTCATATGATCACCGCTATTGCTGTTCCAGAAGTAGCCCCACAGACTTTTACATAAAAATATAGCAAATTGGACTCTCACAAATTATGGACAGTGCAAACTATAGTCCGTTATAATCAGACAGCCAAAAACACTTTGTCTTGAACTTTGCTTTGGGTCCAAAAAACAACTTAGGATCCTAAAGTAACATGTATTATCATTTTGCAATTGGAATTGTTTTTTCTTATCTTAATTTTCTGTACATTACTAAATATTTCTTACCTTTTCAATTTTTATTAGTAAACTAATCAGGGGAGTTGCAGGACTCCTAAGGGCCGCTGCATCTGCTCTGGATTGCCTCCCACAAATCACTCGTAGATAAGGGGGTAGTCTAAATGTGGCAGTTTATCCGACCATGTATGCTGTAATTAGCTGGTATAAATATTCTCCCATGCTATCACAATCATCGTGGGACTAGCTAGATCTTACCAGCATATTAGCCTGGCCAATGTAAGGACACCTAAGTAATTAGACCAGAGAGAAATGCTGTTTGCTTCCAAACAAACAAGCATGGCTCCCTGATAAAATATAAAACTACAATGAAGTAGAGGAGACTTGTGAAGGCTTGGAGAAATATTTAACTGGCATTGGTGTTGGTCTTTGGTACAGTGACATGCCATCTCAGAAACCCCTTCTCTACATTTCAAAGGCATTCCCGGCTCAAAACATTAGCACAGTAAAGGCCCTAGGTGAGATGCAGGGAGGGACTACCTGAGGGTATTGGACCCCTCCCCTGCTTTCCATAACAATGGGAGGAAGGTCTGAGTTGGGGGGGGGTGTAAACTAGCCGTTCCCCGCTCTCCCGGTCTTCTTCCCTGTGGGATCTCGCCTTGTGAGCGTTTTATTCCCTTGGAAGTTTTACACGTGGTGGTCGCCATCTTGGCCTACACGTGGCTGGGGTTCTAGCCTGGAATCCTAAGCATCGGGTTTTTCCTTTGCTGATTTGTATGCCTGAACCTGTGATAAGTATAAAACCGCTGCCGGATTCCTGAGTGTCCATCCATTCCCTCGCCGGCTTCGGAGGTAGAAGAGAA